>JALGBA010003949.1:120000-182187 GCA_023970755.1 Azemiops feae
CCTTGCTTGCAACTCTGACAAAATCCAAGCTATACTTTTGTGTTAAATACTGGAATGTAAGTGTGGGAAGTCAGCCTCCCCCCCCCCCACCAGAGAAGGTAATATTTGGGGGAATATTAAAAAGGCAGAATATTATAATTCCCCAAAGGATCTTAAAGGCAGAAAAGCAGGCCCAGTTTTTTCTTAATAGCCCCAAGCAAAAACTAAGCAGGCCAGCTCTGTAGAAATGCAGATTTGATAATCCCATTGAGAAAGACTGGGCCACCTATTCATAAGCAAAATGCCTTCAGCCCCAGCCCCAGAGAAGGATTGAGCTGACTGGGATTAGAAAAACAAAGACTCCAAGGAACATGACCTTTAGGAGGATTAACCCACCACCATTAGAATACCAAAAGGGCACACTGAAGCCCAGGTCAAAGTTCATTGCGCAGGAACAGGAACAGCCTCAAATACAATGCCACAGGAACAGGAACAACTCCAAACACAAAAGCCCAAGAAGGTATAAAAACCCACCGCTCCCAGCTCCATTTTGTCAGCCCCCCCCCCCCCAGAGAAACATGCTGTGTCACTGAAGTTTCTGGCAACTCAATAAACTGGACCTTCTTTCCTAAAGCAGTCTCCATTTTCTTCTTCCCGGCTTGGACTGGACCTGAAGATTTTTCTTTCAACATACGTTTGTGGGCACTTAAAGGAGATGTCACCAGGGAATTGTGTTCCAAGCAATCTTATTTAACATGCTCAGTTATGGTCCAGGAACAGAGGGTAAACAACATGCTAATGAGATTCACAGTAAGTCGGGAGGTGATGCCAACGTTAATGAAGATGGAGGTGTAATACAGAATGACTCTCTGGGAATTGTAGGGAGGAATGAAACTCAGGCAAGAATTAGCAGGGGAAGGAAGGAGATAATAGGCCAAATCACATCTGGAATGCAAATCTCTCTCCGTCTTCAAGCATTCAGATGAGTAAGATGTAAAACTAATTAATTAAGAAAAGTAAAATTAAATGGTTATGAAAGGGCTTTTGGTGTTTCTTACAGTTGCATCAAGGAATTCTACCAGGTTTAAGTAGGAACCGAGAGAATACTTTTTTTAGTTTGGGCATACTCACACAGATAGTCCTCGACTATCATAAATATCCTCCGGACCAGCTAATCATCTTTGTTGCTCTTCTCTGTACTCTGCACTCTTTTCTAGAGCCTTAAAGTTAACATTAACCAATCTGGATGCAATATTTCAAGTTCAATTCTTCTTCTCTTTCTGCAATATCTTTGTTGAATGGACAGAACTGGGTCCCGTTCTCCCTCTGGAAATGCAATGCCGGGCAGACCAATTGCTTGCATCTTTTTAAAGCAACGTGCGACAATCTGTCTTCATCGTTGCTTGCTAGTGCACTTTCTCCTCCCAGTGGGACTTCAACACTGCCTCTGCCAGCTCCTTTAGCCCACTTATAACTCTATCTTTCTGTGAAAGCCTCTTATCTCATTCCCCGCCTCCCCCCATAGATTCAGATTATCCCCACAAGTATAGTTTGTATATCTGGGGCATCATGTGCCAGGTTGATAGACGGTGTTTACCTTCCCCATTCTGTTACAGGTTGGCAGGCAGGAAGGATGCTATCGCTCAGAGCAGTCCTTTTGTTGATAGTCAAAGAAAATAAATGATAACCATCACAGGGTTAAGCCTATCCTGATTACTGAGCTGTCAATTGCAATTCATTAGCATATTAAGTTTGAAGGTTTTTTTTTTTTTTTTAGCAGCCTTGCACTAATGATGCTCTAGTGCAGGGGGTCTTCAAACTTGGCCCTTTTATGACTTGTGGACTTCAACTCCCAAAATTCCTCAGCCAAGCATGCTGGCTGAGGAATTCTGGGAGTTGAGGTCCACAAGTCATAAAAGGGCCGAATTTGAAGACTCCTGGTCTGGATCCAAGCCTGCAGTTTCATCAAAATGGCCGACTGAGGAATACTGGGAGTTGAAGTCCACAAGTCATAAAAGGGCCGAATTTGAAGACTCCTGGTCTGGATCCAAGCCTGCAGTTTCATCAAAATGGCCGACTGAGGAATTCTGGGAGTTGAAGTCCACAAGTAATAAAAGGGCCGAGTTTAAAGACCCCTGGTCTAGTGTCACATCAGTGACTGAACTTTCACCTTTCCATATGACAAACCTTTAACTATCTGTCGCTTCTTGAACAATCAAGGTGGGTTGGTAGCACGGCTTCTTCACAAGCACTGGTGAGGCATAGAGCGAATATGGAGATGTTGATTGGAGAGCGACTTCAGGTATGTTCTCCTGAACTAAATGAAAAACTCTGTAAGAGAGAGAGAGAGAGAGAGAGGGAGAGAGAGAGAGAGAGAGAGAGAGAGATGGTAGGCTTAATGCCCATAGAAAGGGCAGCAGAAGTTTCTGAAAATGATTAATCAGTTGGGTGTAATAGCCAAATGACTTAATAATAATAATAAAGTAGGAAGGGACCTTGGAGGTCATCTAGTCCAACCCCCTTCTCAGGCTGGAAATCCTATAACATTTCAGACAAATGGCTGTCCAGTCTCTTCTTATAAACTTCCAGTGTTGGAGCATTCACCGCTTCTGGAGGCAGGTTGTTCCACTGATTAATTGTTCTAACTGTCAGGAAATATATCCTTAGTTCCAGGTTGCTTCTCTCCTTGATTAGTTTCCATCCGTTGCTTCTTGTCCTGCCTTCAGGCGCTTTGGAGAATAGCTTGACTCCCTCTTCTTTGTGGCAGCCCCTGAGATATTGGAACACTGCTATCATGCCCGCCCTCGTCCTTCTCTTCATTAGACTACACATGCCCAATTCCAGCAACCGTTCTTGATATGTTTTAGCCTCCAGTCCCCTAATCATCTTTGTTGTTCTTCTCTGTACTCTTTCTAGAGTCTCAACATCTTTTTTACATAATAATAATAATAAGACTTCAAGGGCAATTAATAGAAGACAATGTAAGAGGGAAGAAACAACGAGGACTCCACAACAACCTTATTATATAACAGAAAAACAGAACTGGAAGGGACCTTGGAGGTCTTCTAGTCCAACCCCCTGCTCAAGCAGGAGACCCTATACCATTTCAGACAAGGGGCTGTCCAGTCTCTTCTAAAAATCTCGAGTGTTAAAGCACCCACAATTTCTGAAGGCAAGCCATTCTGCTGATTAATTGTTCTAACTTTCAAGAAATTTCTCCTTGTTTCTAAGTTGGTTCTCTCCTTGATTAGTTTCCATCCATTGTTTCTGCCTTCAGGTGCTTTGGAGAATAGGTTGACCTGCTCTTTTTTTGTGGCAACTCCTCAAATATTGGAAAACTGCTATCATGTTACCCCTAGTTCTTCTTTTCACTAAGACGAGACATACCCAATTCCTGCAACTGTTCTTCACATATTTTAGCCTCCAGCCCTCTAAATCATCTTTATTGCTCTTTTCTGCACTCTTTCTAAAGTCTTAACTTCTTTTTAATATCGTGATGACCAAAACTGAACCCAATACCCCAAGTGTGGTCTTATCAAGGCATAATAAAGTGGTATATAGAATAATGCAATCTTCAGAGTGATGCTCTCCAGTTGGGTAGGCTTCCCCTGCCAGAAATTTGAGCACTTTGAGGAAGATTCCCAGGCTGAGGAATAAACTAAGCCATGTAGGTTATCCAGGAAGTGGGGGAAGTCTTGAGCAATAACAACATGTGGACCATGACATAATCATACAAACACCGCAAACTAAACATTTGCATCCTGCATCCTGCTGTGAGCATGTAAACATGACATTTCTGCAATTACATCGTTGGATACATGTCACGAGTTTGGTGGGACTGCAGTCAAATTGAAAAACTGAAAACTTATTTCAGAAAGTTCTGCCCTGTTAAGTTGTAAGTCCTCAACGTACAACCCCAATTGAGCCCCAAATTCCTGTTGCTAAGTGAGACATTTCTTGAGCGAGTTTTGCCCCGTTTTTGCGACCTTTCTTGCCACAGCTGTTAAGTGAATCACTGCCGTTGTTAAGTTAGCAACACGGTTGTTAAGTGAATCCGGCTTCCCCCACTGACTTTGATGGTCGGAAGGTCACAAAAAGTGACCACATGACCCTGGGGACGCTGCAACCATCATAAATGCGAGTCAGTTGCCAAGTGTCTGAATTTTGATCACGTGATCGTGAGGATGCTGCAATGGTCGTAAGTGTGAAAAACGGTCATAACTCACTTTTTTCAGTGCCGATGTAAGTTTGAACGGTCACTAAATGAACTGTTGTAAGATGAGGACTTACCTGTACCACCGAAGAAGTGCTCTTTTGCTTGGAAAAATTGGCTAAAATAACAATGTGACCAGGAGTTTTCACTGTATATTTGTTGCAGTCTTCATGGAATTATATCCTGTTAGATATCCTGGTGGGAAGTTAAGCCCTGCAGACATCATAAGTTTTGAGCTTCTTGGCATGTGATTGAAGCTTGCCCTAAACTCTGGATAAACAATCCGCAATTCCCTCTTTTGAACTGCCCAGCATGACCAAAACTTGATATTTTCATTTAAACCGTTCTGTCACAAAGTCTCCAAAGCCTCCGTAGATCAATATCCAGCACACTGGGCCTTTGGCTCAGGCTGAATGTCATTCTCCATAGGGACTCTTGGGGGCTGGAAGTTGTATTGAGCGATAGTGTATTATAACAATGACCAAGCAATTCCTATGACAAACATTTATGACAGTCTTCTAAACCCCGAAGCCTTTTTGAAAGCATTTGCTTGCGGAGGCCTCCATGTCATCCTTTCCTTCCAAGTTCCATATCCAATCCAGAGGATTTGTAAAAAAAATCATATAGTAGCAAGGTCTGCCTTTCTAGGTTCCTCAAGGTTTTCTTCTCGCATGTCCAAAACTGTTATTTTACTGCCTCTTCTCAGAATTCTTAAGAATTTCTTTTCCATCAGATCACCCTAAGCTGGCAGGAATAACCCAAACCCCAGAAGACAGGCTTAAGAGACAGAAGGATCTGGACAGACTTGAACACTGGGCCCTATCTAACAAAATGAAATTCAATGGTGAGAAAAGGAAGGTTCTACACGTAGGCAAGAAAAACCAAATGTACAGGCATAGAATAGGTAGTACCTGGCTCAAAAGCAGAAACTGTGAAAGGGACCTAGGAAATCTAGTAGACCACCACTTAAATAGAATAGAATAGGAGATACCTGGCTCAACAGTACTGTAGTAACTGCGAGAGGGATCTCGGAGTCCTAGTGGACAATCACTTAAATACGAGCCAGCAGTGTGCTACAGCTGCCAAAAAAGCCAATGCAGTCCTAGGCTGCATTAATAGAGGGATAGAATCAAGATCACTTGAAATGTTAATACCACTTTACAATGCCTTGGTAAGGCCACACTTGGAATACTGCATCCAGTTTTGGTCGCCACGATATAAAAAAGATGCTGAGACTCTGGAAAGAGTGCAGAGAAGAGCAACAAAGATGATCAGGGGACTGGAGGCTAAAACATACGAAGAACGGTTGCAGGAATTGAGTATGTCTAATTTAATGAAGAGAAGGACGAGGGGGGACATGATAGCAGTGTTCCAATATCTCAGGAGCTGCCACAAAGAAGAGGGAGTCAAGCTGTTCTCCAAAGCACCTGAAGGCAGGACAAGAAGCAACGGATGGAAACTAATCAAGGAGAGAAGCAACCTAGAACTCAGGAGAAATTTCCTGACAGTTAGAACAATTAACCAGTGGAACAGCCTGCCTCCAGAAGTTGTGGGTGCTCCAACACTGGAAGTTTTTAAGAAGAGACTGGACAACCACTTGTCTTGACAGACTTGAATACTGGGCCCTATCTAACAAAAAGAAATTCAATGGTGAGAAAAGGAAGGTTCTACACTTAGGCAAGAAAAATCAAATGTACAGGTACAGATCAGGTGAAACGTGTCTCAATAGCAGTTAACTACAAGAGAGGCCTTGGAGCCCCAGTGCACAATCACTTGAACAAGAGCCAGCAGTTTGCGGCTGCCATCAAAAACGCCAATGCAATCCTAGATTGCATTAACAGAGGGATAGAATTAAAATCATGTGAAGTATTAGTACCACTTTATAAAGCCTTAGTAACGCCACACTTGGAATACTGCATCCAGTTTTGGTCACCACCTTGCGAAAAAGATGTTGAGACACTAGAAAGAGTGCAGAGAAGAGCAACAAAGATGATTAGGGGACTGGAGGCTAAAACATATGAATAGCGATGCAGGAATTGGATATAGCAATAGCAATAGCACTTAGACTTATATACCACTTTGCAGTGCTTTACAGCCCTCTCTCAGTGGTTTACAGAGTCAGCCTATTACCCCCAACAATCTGGGGGCAATTTTACTGACCTTGGAAGGATAGAAAGCTGAGTCAACCTTGAGCCGGTGAGAATAGAACAGCTGAACTGCTGGCAGCCGGCAGTCTGCAGAAGTAGCCTGCAGTACTGCATTCTAACCACTGCGCCACCTCGGCTCAGTGTCTAGTCTAGTGACAAGAAGGACTAGGGGTGACATGATAGCAATATTTGAGGGACTGCTACAAAGTAGAGGGTGTCCATCTATTTTCCAAAGTACCAGAAGGCAAGACAAGAGGCAATGGGTGGAAACTGAACAAAGAGAGAAGCAACCTAAAATTCAGGAAAAATTTCCCGACAGTGAGAAAAATTAACCAGTGGAAACAGCTTGTCTCCAGAAGTTTGTGGGCACTCCATCACTGGAGGCTTTTAATAAGAGATTGGACAACCATTTATAATAATAATAATAAAGTTGGAAGGGACCTTGGAGGTCATCGAGTCCAACCCCCTGCTCAGGCAGGAAACCTTACACCATTTCAGACAAATGGCTGTCCAGTCTCTTCTTAAAAACCTCCAGTGTTGGAGCATCCACCGCTTCTGGAGGCAGGTTGTTCCATTGGTTAATTGTTCTAACTGTTAGGAAGTTTCTCCTTAGTTCTAGGTTGCTTCTCTCCTTGATTACTTTCCATCCGTTGCTTCTTGTCCTGCCTTCAGGTGCTTTGGAGAACAGCTTGACTGCCTCTTCTTTGGGGCAGCCCCTGAGATATTGGAACACTGCTATCATGTCCCCCCTCGTCCTTCTCTTCATTAAACTAGACATACCCAATTCCAGCAACCGCTCCTGATATGTTTTAGCCTCCAGTCCCCTAATCATCTTTGTTGCCCTTCTCTGCACTGTTTTTAGAGTCTCAACATCTTTTTTACATCGTGGTGACCAAAACTGGATGCAATATTCCAAGTGTGGTCTTACCAAGGCATTGTAAAGTGGTATTAATACTTCACGTGATCTTGATTCTATCCCTCTGAAATGGTATAGGGTGTCCTGGCTGAGCAGGGGGTTGGACTAGAAGACCTCCAAGGTCCCTTCCAACTCTGTTATTCTATTATTCTGTTAAGCACTTGCTAGCTAAAAAAGATCCTTTGCAAGGAATTCTAGCATGGGGTCCTCCTTAAGAGAACTTGATTGTGAAGCCCAGTGAGATCCATCTGGATTTTGAGCCTGCTTTCTGGAGTGTTGGCTATTCCTGGTGTTATCTGCAAATTTGATAAGTTTTCTTTCTATTTCCTCAACTAAATCATTTACAAAGGTACAACATACAATGCATCTCAAAAAAAGTGCACGCAATGAAGATGACACTCTCTCCTAGTCACATAGATTGTGTTTATTTGTGTCATATAATCACATCAGTCCTCCCACTGAAGTTCTCCCTTCCAAGGCTAGGTTGCCCAGATAACTTGCCTGTCTGGGCCAATTGTAGGTCAATCATGTATCCTAGCTACCATATCCTGATTATTTTGCAGGTGCAAATGCAGAAATAGAATATATCATAAGTTATTTGAGGACAACTCCACACATTTCAGCAAAATGGAGTCGGAGGACATACAATTTTGTTACTTTTCCTCTTACTAAGCTGCTGCTTAACATGCACTCTCTCTCTCTCTCTCTCTCTCTCTCTCACACACACACACACACACACACACACACACATCATACAAGTAACTCTAGGTGGCTTATAGGATTAGAAGTTAGAACATATAACCTATCAGAGATAAATCCCTGGTGCCAAAGATAAACAATGAGCCCACTTACTATCAATAATAACAGAGCCCATCTATCCACCGGACCCCAGTGGTGGGATTCAGCTGGTTCGCATCGGTTCGGCAGAATCGGTAGCTAATTTTTTGTCGACTTTGGCAAACCGGCTGAAGCCCTAGCCCTTTTTCGCAAGGCCCAGAATGGACCGCCGAAAGTGTGTGGATGCCACTTCCGGAAATCCGTTCTGGGCCTTGTCCTCCTAGGCCCAGAACGGATTTCTGGAACCGGCATCCATACAGAGAACCGGTTATTTACATATCTGAATACCACCTCTGCCTGACCCCAATGCCTGGGGAAATAAGAATGTATGGTTGAAATAAGAATTCCGCACTTTTCCGTAAATTCAACTTTGCCCCGCAAACAAAAGGTAGACAAGAAGTTTGAACATCTGACTTTTACTCTTCTAGTTTCAGTACTGTGATGGAATGTAGTCTTGATTCCCAGGTGGGAGGGGCTGCATTCCAGAGAGCAAGAGACAACTCAATTCAGATAGTTTGCATGAGAGAAAGAGGTGCTCCCTAATTGTTCCCCAAGTATATGTCTCGGTGGACGTAGTCTGCAAGTTAGGCAAGATTTCTTTCTGTAGTGAGGAACAATAAAAGAATCTGCTGAGAAATTTGGGTTCGCCAGTCCAAATTCATTCTTCTAAATCTAGATCCAGTGTAATATATAAGGACTCTTTACCCTTTCCTTCTATGGTAGTCCTTGACTTACAACCATTCATTTAGCAATTGTTTGAAGCAGGCATGTCAAACTGCTGGCCCGTGGGCCGGATGCCTCATACTGAAACCACATCCACCCCGTTGCCGGCAATGGGGAAAAAGTCCTGCTACGTCGCGCGACGTCACGTGACGTCGCGAGTTTGACATGCCTGATTTGAAGTAACAACAACACTGAAAAAAAGTAACTTTTCATTGGTCCTCATACTTACAACCATTACAACACACCTCACAGTCATGTGGTCAAAATTCAGGTGCTTGGAATTCAGCATATATTTATGATGGTTGCAGTGTCCCAGGGTCATGTGGTCACCATTTGCGACCTTCCCAGCCAACTTTTGATAAGCAAAGTCAATGGGGGAAACCAGATTCATTTAACAACCTGTGACTCACTTAAAAACCGTTGTGATTTATTTGACAACCGTGACAAACAAGGTGGTAAAACTGGATACTAGTCATTTAACAACCACTTTGCTTAGCTTAGCAGTGGAAATTCCCATCTCAATTGTAGCAATAGCACTTAGCACTTACACTTATATACCACTTCACAGTGCTTTACAGCCCTCTCTAAGCGGTTTACAGAGTCAGCCTATACTATTTCAGACAAGTGGTTGTCCAGTCTCTTCTTAAAAACTTCCAGTGCTGGAGCAAATTGACAACTTCAGGAGGCAGGTTTTTCCACTGATTAATTGTTCTAACTGTCAGGAAGTTTCTCCTTAGTTCTAGGTTGCTTCTATCTCCTTGATGAGTTTCCATCCGTTGCTTCTTGTCCTGCCTGCAGGCGCTTTGGAGAATAGCTTGACTCCCTCTTCTTTGTGGCAGCCCCTGAGATATTGGAACACTGCTATCCTGTCCCCCCTCGTCCTTCTCTTCATTAAACTAGACATACCCAATTCCAGCAACCGTTCCTTGTATGGTTTAGCCTCCAGTCCCCTGGTCACTCTTCTCACTGGAGAAGAGCCTGATGCTGGGAAAGATTGAGGGCAATAGAAGAAGGGGACGACAGAGAATGAGGTGGCTGGATGGAGTCCCTGAAGCAGTAGGCGTGAGCTAAAATGGACTCCAGAAGATGGTAGAGGACAGGAAGGCCTGTAGGAACGTTGTCCATGGGGTCATGATGGGTCGGACACGACTTTGCAACTAACAACAACAACAACAACAACCCCTGGTCATCTTTGTTGCTCTTCTCTGCACTCTTTCTAGAGTCTCAACATCTTTTTCACATTGTGGCGACCAAAACAGGATGCAGTATTAAAAAAAAAAATCGGCTTTGTCTAGCTGCACAACTAAATCAATCAAGCCATGAGCAGCCAGGAAGAATCCTCCTGCAAAACTGCCTTACAGGTTGCTGCCTGATTGGCATCGAAATGTCATTCCAATGAAGTGTGATTTAAGCTGCCCAGTTCTTTCATTGATCTTCTGATTATTTTCTCATAACTTAAAGGACAGGGCTTGTCAGGCTGCTGGTAATGCCCGCCCTTCGCGTCGAAAACCTCTCCAGAAGCATGAAGCTGGGCTGACAGTTCTTACATGACTGATAATGTTGCCAAACATTTACAGGCACTATAATGATAAAGGGATTTTTTTTCCCCCCTAGGAAAAAAAAATTGGCTATATAAAAAAAAGAAATCAAAAGCAAAGCCTCCTACGAACCATTGAAATCAACCACCGGGGGAAAAAAAAATTGAGCGTTTTGGGGTGTCTTCGTTTGTCTTGATAATTTAAAGGGAGAGTTTAATGTTTAATGCTTTATGTTTGCAATGCTTTTCATGCTCTAATGGTTTCCTAATGTCGTTTTGTGATGTTGTGAGACTGAACTGAAAAAAGCGGCTTGTAACCTTGAACTTGTACAGGTACAAATGTACAGGTACAGATTAGGCCAGGGGTCTTCAAGCTTGGCCCTTTTATGACTTGTGGACTTCAACTCCCAGAATTCCTCAGCCAGCCTCCATTTTGTTTGTTAGATTTAAGACAGGGGTCTTCAAACTTGGCCCTTTTATGACTTGTGGACTTCAACTCCCAGAATTCCTCAGCCAGCCTCCATTTTGTTTGTTAGATTTAAGATAGGGGTTTTCATACCTGGCCCTTTTATGACTTGTGGACTTCAACTCCCAGAATTCCTCAGCCAGGCACGCTGGCTGAGGAATTCTGGGAGTTGAAGTCCACAAGTCATAAAAGGGCCACGTTTGAAGATCCCTGGATTAGGTGAAACCTGGCTCAAACACAGTAACTGTGAGAGGGACCTTGGAGTCCCAGTGGACGACCACTTAAACATGAGCCAGCCCTGTGCGGCGGCAGCCAAAAAAGCTAATACAATTCTTGGCTGCATAAACAGAGGCATAGAATCAAAATCACGTGAAGTATTAGTACCATTTATAAATCCTTAGTAAGACCACACTTAGAATACTCCATCCAATTTTGGTCACCATATAAAGATACTGAGACTCTTGAAAGGGTGCAGAGAAGAGCAATCAAGATGATTAGAGAGCTGGAGGCTAAAACAGATGAAGAATGGTTGAAAGAATTGGGTATGTCTAGTCTAGTGAAAAGAAGGACAAGGCGTGACATGATAGCAGTCTTCTAATATTTGAGGGGCTGCCACAAAGAAGTTTATTCTCCAAAGCACCTGAAGGCAAGACAAGAAACAACGGATGGAAACTAATCAAGGAGAGAAGCAACCTGGAACTAAGGAGAAATTTCCTGACCGTGAGAACAATTAACCAATGGAACGGCTTGTCTCTAGAAGTTGTGGGCGCTCCATCAGTGGAGGCTTTTAAGAAGAGATTGGACAATCATTTGTCTGAAATGGAACAGGGTCTTCTACCTGAGCAGGGGGTTGGACTAGAAGATCTCCAAAGTCCCTTCCAACTCTGTTATTCTGCTAAGCACTTGGTAGCTAAAAAAATCCTTTGTAAGGAATTCTAGCATGGGGTTCTCCTTAAGAAAACTAGTGAGATCCATCTGGATTTTGAGCCTATTTTCTGAAAGGTTGGCTATTCCTGCCAGTTTGGTGTCTCCTGCTTGGGGATGGGGTTGGATTAGAAGACCTCCAGGCTCCCTTCCAACTCTGTTATTCTGTTATTCTGTTACTTATTGTTGCAGCATACTCACAGTTGTGGGAAGTCAGTCCCCCAGAGAAGGAAATATTAAAAGGGCAGAAAAATATATTTCTTCAAAGGATCTTAAAGAGGCAGAAAAGCATGCCCAGTTTTCTTAATAGCCCCAAGTCTCCCTCCCCCAAGCAGAAACCAGTTCTGTAGAAATGCAGATGTAAATAATCCAGGAAGGTTGGAAGCCCCCAGCTAGAAGCTTAGGAAGACAAAGATACCTAAAACCTACATACCCCACCCAAACTAAGACAGGACATAATAGGATTAACCCACAGATGCCAAAGGGACACAGGTCAAAATACATGACACAGGAAATACAAAGCCTCAAACAGGAACAAGAAACAACTCCAAACAAAAGCCCCAGAGAGTATAAAAACCCACTCCCTACATGTGCTTGTTCTGTTTTCTTCCAGAGCCATCTTTCTGTCTGGCTCTCCTCTTCAATAAACTGCAACCTTCTTTCTAAAGCAGTCGCCATGTTGTTTATCCCCGGCTTGGACTGGACCATGATGAAGACTTTTCCTTCAACACAGTCATGGGATCAAAATTAGAGCACTTGGCAACTAGCATGGTTAGGATGCCTGCAGCATCCCAGAGTCATGTGCTCACCGTTTCTGACCTTCCAGGCCAGCTTCCAGCAGGTAAAGTCAATGGGAAAAGTTGAATCTGCTTATTTACTGCGTGGTTGACTTAACAGATGCAGTGATTCACTGAACAACCGTGGCAAAAACGGTCATAAAATCGCGGGTGACTCACTGAGTAACTATCTCGCTTAGCAACAAAAATGCTGTTCCTAATCGTGGTCCTAAGTCGAAGAGTACAATGTGCTTCTTTATTTTTATTTTTTACACAAATTTATAGGGCTCTCCAACTCAGACACTGATGATTCTGGGCAACTTACAGCATTAAAAATCCACAACATTGAAAACTCACAATCCCCTCCCCATTGCAGCAACAACACAATACAATCAACTCCTTGATCAGTTCCATCTCCGTTAGGGGTCCACAGGCCTTCTAACGAAACCATAACTTCAGGGTCTGATGTCTTGTGGCTTTGATGATTAGAGGAGAAAATGGATAATAGGGGAAAAAAATGAGCTTTTTAAAATAATCAGAAAAGTAAGAGAAAATGTTGTAACCATCTTTGCTGCAGAGGCAATGGGGAGCCTCCTCCTTCTATTTCTTTTCATTCTTTCTCCCTGCGCTCTTTTTTTCTTACCCCTTTTCTTTCTTTCTTCCTTCTCTCTATTTTGCACTAGTTCGTTAAAGTTTGCTGTTTTATTACTCGAGCTTGTAACATAAAAATCTTCTCTGACTGCTGGTTTGCATCTAAGTCAGACTAGATAAGGTTCAAGAGCGTTCAAGGGCAGGTGTGTGTGTGTGTGTGTGTGTGTGTGTCAGACTTCACCCTCTTATGTCCATGTAGGCATTCCAGACTAATTCCCGGTTTGACTCCTCCCCTCTCCAACAGCCCCAAGGATTTGATCCTCTCCATTTATGTCCCTTTTTCCTGCCCAAGAGAGGTGGTGGAGTTGCTTTAAAAGTTATTCAGATTTAAATTCTTCCTTATTCCTGTTTTCTCCTTTTAGGGGCCACAGATGGCGACGTGGGACACCCACAGTTGAAGCCCAGAACTGAAGCATCTGCATTCTTCAAAGCTGTGAACAGGCTTTTGGAAACGCAAGTCCCTTTCGCCATGCTGTTCGTCAGTTACAGTTTCTAAATTAAAAAGCCTTGTCTTTCTGTTAGGGACGGAGCCATATGCCAGTCTTCTCTTCTGAACACCCAGCTTCCCTTTGTTAGGGGAAAGAAAATATAGTTAGTGAAAGTATGAGCGTTGGTGGGCTGTGAGGGGACCTGTTTCCGGAAAGGATCGGGGTGCCTTAGGGGATCTGAAGCTGAGCAGGAGCTCAAGGGGTGAGACAAATACAATTTCAGATGCCTTAAAAGTATCTAGAGCAGAAGTAGGCAGAGTTTGGAGGTGGGGACTTGCTGCTCTCTGAAGTTAGTTGTTTTCTTGCAGATGTTTCATTACCCAGCTAGGTAACATCATCAGTGCTAGAAGGGAGAGGAATTTGCATTCTATTCTGTTCTGTTCTGTTCTACTGTACTGTACTGTACTGTACTGTACTGTACTGTACTGTACTGTACTCTACTCCACTCCACTCCACTCCACTCCACTCCACTCCATTCCATTCCATTCCATTCCATTCCATTCCATTCCATTCCATTCTATTCTATTCTATTCTATTCTATTCTATTCTATTCTATTCCATTCCATTCTAAATAATTGTAGCTCCTCAGAAAATGGTTGTCGGGCCTCTGCTTACACACTTTTTTAAAAGGCCAGACTACCCCCTCCCCTAAATAATCTCTTCTACATTTTGAACTATGCAATTGATCAATGAAAATTAGGAAGCGTTCTTAATGTTTAGATCAATTCCACCTCGTTGCCATTTCTACTCATTAGCTGTAATCTGAACTAATAGAAAACACGTCTGCTCTCTCTTCTATATGATAGCCCTTCAAATATCAGAAGATGATCATCTTTTACCTCAATATTGTTTTCTTCAGGCTAAACCCCAACTCTAGTCACTGTTCCTTATAGGACTTGGCTTCCATATGTCTTACCAACTATTAACCTTCCTCAGATACGCTCCAGCTTGCAAACAACAACAACAATAGCATCAACAAGAACGGTTGCAGGAGTTGGGTATGTCTAGCCTAGTGAAAGGAAGAACTAGGGATGACATGATAGCAGTCTTCCAATACCTAAGGGGCTGGCAAAAAGAAGAGGGGGTCAAGCTATTCTCCAAAGGACCGGAAGGCAGGAGAAGAAGCAATGGATGGAAACTAATCCAGGAGAGAAGCAACCTAGAACTAAGGAGAAATTTCCTGAGAGAGAGAACAATTAACCCGTGGAACGACTTGCCTCCAGAAGTTGTGAATGCTCCAACACTGGAAGATTTTAAGAAGAGATTGGACAACCATTGTTCTGAAATGGTCTAGGCCAGGGGTAGGCAACCTTGGCTCTTTTATGACTCGTGGACTTCAACTCCCAGAATTCCTGAGCCAGCCATGCTGAGGGGAAAGGGAGAGGTTTCCAAGCTGAGCCATGCTGGCTCAGGAATTCTGGAAGTTGAAGTCCACGAGTCATAAAAGAGCCAAGGTTGCCTACCCCTGGTGTAGGGTCACCTGCTTGAGCAGGGGGTTCTACTAGAAGACCTCCAAGGTTCCTTCCATCTCTTTTATTCTGTTATTTAACAACGACAGTCTTCTTCAGCTCTTCCACAAATGTCACAATGGATACCAGACAAGAAACGAATACCCTGCTCTACATTGCTAATAAATCAATAATCAATCAGAGGGCCTGAAGCTCTTCAAGAAAAAAAAAAACTTGCAGAATAAAACATCCCACCCACATTCTCTGCCTCGTTTCACATTTTTTTCAACCTCCAAATAATCGGAAGAGAAGCTAAATTGTAAGTAGACCTCTTCTGATTGAATCATGCTCTTGTCCTGATTATATGGTCACTTCCATATAGTTTGCTTGGTAACCACGAAGATATGTTTTTCTGTCGCTTTTTCCCAGGGTTTTTTTTTGTTTTTTTTTGCTTCCCAGTCTAGCCCACCAAATTGGAGGGAGATGCAAAGCAATCATGTTCTCCTTCCCCCCCCCCCCAAGGACTCTGTTTCTGCCTCATCGTGCTGAGAGAAAATGTCTAGTTTACAAAGAGAGAATTGCAGTAGGTGTGAGGGAACAAATCTACCATGAAAGCAGTGTTAATCAGCAAGGATGTCAGCGGGTCTAATTTCTTGGCATGGAAAAAAATCCAAAAAGCCATCCTGGGTCATAACAAGCAGGATGAGACTCACAAAACCATAGCCAGGAATTGTTCTTCGCGAGGCAGCTTTAGTCAAGAACTGCCGGCTAAAAACTGAGAATTGGAATAGCCATATCTCCTTCCTTCCTTCCTTCCTTCCTTCCTTCCTTCCTTCCTTCCTTCCTTCCTTCCTTCCTTCCTTCCTTCCTTCCTTCCTTCTTTCCTCCTTCAACTTTTCCTTCCTTCCTTCCTTCCTCCCTCCCTCCCCTCCCTCCCTCAACTTTTCCTTCCTTCCTTCCGTCCTTCCGTCCTTCCTTCCTTCCGTCCTTCCGTCCTTCCTTCCTTCCTTCCTTCCCCTCCCTCCCCCTCCTTCAAATTTTCCTTCCTTCCTCCCTCCCCCTCAGCTTTCCTTCCTTTCCTTCCTCCTCATCAAAGTTTCCTTCCTCCTCCCTTCCCCCTCACTTTTCCCTTTCCTTCCTTCCTTCCTTCCTCCCTCCCTTCCGTCCTTCTTTCTTCCTTCCTTTCCTTTCTTTCCTTTCCTTCCTTCCTTCCTTCCCTTCCTCCCGTCCTCTCTCCTTCTTCAAATTTTCTTCCTTCCTTCCTTCCTTCCTTCCTTCCTTCCTTCCCTCCCCTCCCTCCCTCAACTTTTCCTTCCTTGCTTCCTTCCTCCCTCCCCCTCAGACTTTTTCCTTCCTTCCTTCCTTCCTTCCTTCCTTCCTTCCTTACCTTCCTTCCTTCCTCCCTTCCTTCCGCCCTCCTGTCAATTTTCCTCCCTCCCTACCTCCCTCAACTTTTCCTTCCTTCCTTCCTCCTCCCTCCCTCTCTCAACTACACTTTCCTTCCTTCCTTCCGTTTCCTTCCCTCCGTCCTTCCTTCCTTCCTTCCTTCCTTCCTTCCTTCCTTCCTTCCTTCCTTCCTTCCTTCCTTCCTTCCCTCCCTCCCTCCCTCCCTCCCTCCCTCCCTCCCTCTTACCCACTAGAGGGGGGAGGCAAGGAATGTTGTGGATCCCGTCCCCTAAGGAGGTACATCTGGCAGGACCCAGAAGAAAGGCCTTCTTCATGTTGGCTCCCTCCTTTGGAATATCATCCCTTCAGAAATTAGACTGGCCCCCCACTTTGACCAGAATTAGTTTTGCCAGTGGGCCTAAGGAACCCAGAGTGTGAGGGAGCTCATCAAATAGCTTATTTGACCATGTGTTGTCACCGGGGGAGGAGGTGGGGGGGGGTTATTGTTTTTTATTTTTATTGTTTTTTATTTTAATTTTTTTCCAATACTGTGTTTTTTATTATTTGTAAACTGCCTACAATCACTGTGAGCTAGTAGGCAGCTATATAAATTTTCCAAACAAACAAACAAATAAAAATAAATAAATCTGGCAGGTCTTCTTGATAAACTCCTTAATCACCAAGAGCACTGCTTGACAAGACTTGATCTGAAAACTGTTGGGCTGGTTCTTCAGGGTATCAAAAATTGTTTTCCCCTCTCGTTAACCAAGGATTCAACAGACTTGCAGCAAACCACCTCTAGCATGGATTGTCTCAAGCTTTGGGGAGCCATCCCTCTGTTGATACAGCCTAGGCCAGGGGTCTTCAAACTTGGCCCTTTTATGACTTGTGGACTTCAACTCCCAGAATTCCTCAGCCAGCCTCCATTTTGTTTGTTAGATTTAAGCCAGGGGTCTTCAAACTTGGCCCTTTTATGACTTGTGGACTTCAACTCCCAGAATTCCTCAGCCAGCCATGCTGGCTGAGGAATTCTGGGAGTTGAAGTCCACAAGTCATAAAAGGGCCAAGTTTGAAGACCTCTGGCCTAGGACTTCATTGGGATTTTTTGGCAGCTGCAGCACATTGCTAGCTCATATGTAAGCAGTGAGCCATCAAGACGTCTAGATCCCTTTCAAATCCAGACAAGGCCAACCAACCAGGGACTGCCACTTAACAAACTCCAACCTTATTCACAGACCAAGTTATATCCAAACAAATGAAACTAATATCACAAAGTCCAGCCAAATTAGATGTTTGCTTTGTCTAGCATGGTGGCAGCAACCCAGTTAGACTAACACAGGCATGTCAAACTCGCAACGTCACGTGACGTCGCGTGATGTATCGGGACTTTCCCCCCATTGCTGGTGTGGGAAGTCAGCCCCTCAGAGAAGGAAATATTAAAAGGGCAGGAAAATATATTTCCTCCAAGGATCTTAAAGAAGCAGGAAAGCATGCCCAGTTTTCTTAATAGCCCCAGGTCTCCCTTCCCCAAGCAGAAACCAGTTCTATAGAGATGCAGATGTAAATCCAGGGAGTTAGGAGATTAAGAAGACAAAAGACCTAAAATCTGCATACCCCACCTGGGACAGGACATGGTAGGATTAACTCACAAAGGCCAAAGGGCACACCCAAACTCAGGTCAGAATACATGACACAGGAAATAGCCTCAAAACAGGAACAGGAAATAACTCCAAACAAAAGGCTCCAGAGAGTATAAAAATCCACTTCCTACATGTGCTCAGTCCCTTTTTTCCACTTCTCTTGCTGCCAGAACCATCTTCCTGTCTGGCTCTCCTCTCCAATAAACTACAACCTTCTTCCCAAAGCAGTTGCCATGTTTATTCCCAGCTTGGATGAACCAGGATGAAGACTTTTCTTCCAACACTGGCAATGGGGTGGGCGCGGTTTCGGCATGACGCATTCGGCCCGCAGGCCGGCAGTTTGACATGCCTGGACTAACAGATTGAACCTATGTGTTAGAATTTGGCACCAGATAATTATAGAATGAAACCTTTAAAAAAAAAAACATTTGAGTTGGTGAACTCATAGATAGAAGTACTTGAGGTTCCAAATTCTTTTAGCTTTAGACCCAAATTCTTTTAGCTTTAGACCCAAATTCTTTTAGCTTTAGACCCATGGTTCTTTTCATGAACCATGTCAAAAGAATAATTTGGGGTTCCAACTCAAACTGGGGGTTGTGCAAGAAGAAATAAAAATGAGATCCAGACAGCTGTGAGGAAAGAAGGAATATTTATTCCTAAAAGCAAAGAGTTTGCCTTTGGAGACAGCTACAGAGAAATGGAGTACAGCAACATAGTTTTATAGAGGAGCTTGTCCTGAAGTGTTTACGTGCTGAGGTGACACTTGAGGGGATGTGGTGTGTGCGTGTGTGTGTGTGTGGATATGTTTACTCTTGTGAACATGCAGATGTGCTGGGAGACTTAATTTAACTCTATTTGTGTTTACAGACCTTTAACTTTATTTGTGTTTACAGATCTTATCCTTTGATATGTGGATTAGGTCTGGGTAACATGTTTGGGGAGGTTTGAGGAAGTTTGACTAAAAGATTCCCCCCCCCCCCCGTTTGCTATTTTTACTTGATTAACTTAGTTTCAATTTAACTGTCAAGGTATCTAGTGGAGACCTTGATTCTCAGTCCATTGTGTCTTCTGTTAATGTTTTAGGGGAAGATGGAAACAGTATAAAAAACAAAAAATATATTTTGATATAAAACTTCTCACAACCAGCTCTAGGGAGCCCAGCATTGACTTTCTTCTGACATTTGGTGGCTAATCCTCTTCCACAAGCAAGGCCTCAATTAAAGTGAAGCCATAACGGAAAGATGGATGCCAAATTTGGCCAAAGGAAAGCCCAAAAGCAAATATTTAGGCCTGGCAGAAAAGGCACATATTGCGGAAGTAAAAGGAGAAATTGGCTCTTTGTTTCACCTTGAATGAACTGGAGGATTCCTTTGTTATAGTAATTAACACCCTAACATTTCCCCCCCTAGAATTTAAGAAAAGAAAACCTTGTCAAGCTCCATTGGATTTTTTTGGCCTTTTATATGTTCATGTTAATGAACAACTGTTGTCCCCCCCCCATCTTTCTGCCCCCCCCTCCTATAATTGATGGTTTAGAGTAGACACAGACTTTTCTTTGCCTTGATTGCCTCCGCTATTGTTGTAGGAGTTTTTAAATTAGTAGCCTGGCACTTCATTTCCAATTTTTTTTTCCTCCCCATGTTGCAATTTCAGAGTCAGTTAAGTCATTGCGTGATGTCGTTTAATTCGCATTGAAATAACAGGTTTTGTGCATTGCCTGAATTACTAAGAAATTATAGCCCGACAACACAATGGAGAGTTTTGTTTCCTTCCTTCCTTCCTTCCTTCCTTCCTTTCCTTCCTTCCTTCCGTTGAAGGAAAAATCTTCATCGGGGTCCAGTCCAAGCCGGAAATAAATGAAATGGAGGCTGTTTTAAAAAGAAGGTTGTAGTTTATTGAAGAGCAGAGCCAGACAGAAACATGGCTCTGGGAAAGCTGACCATATGTTGCTGGGAGTGGTGGGTTTTTATACTTTAGGCTTTTGAGGTTGTTTCCTGTTCCTGTGGCATGAACTTTGACCTCAGGTTCAGTGTGCCTTTCTGGTATTCTGAGGGTGGTGGGTTAATCCTATTGTGTCCCAAAGGTCATATCCTGCTTCTCTGTGGCTGTGGCTGCTGGCTTACTTCCTGTGTTGGATTTCTTGGCTGAGGGGTTGTTGATTCTAGGGAGTTTTGTCTTTCTAATCCCATCAGCTCCAAGCTTCCTGACTCCAATCTTTCCTCCCCATTCCTCCCCCTCCCCCCCTCCCCCCGCACACAAATCTCAATTACTTAGTTCAAAAACTGAGACAGCTCCTTGGTCCATTTAATTCTGTCCAACCATTTCTCAGTTTCCATTTTTGAAAGTAGGAATCCCGTGCCAGCAACTCAGTCAGTACAGATAGTCCTCAACTTACCACCACAATGGAACCCAACATTACTGTTGCTAAGCGAGACAGTTATTGAGTTTTCCCCATTTTACCACCTTTCTTGCCACAGTAATTGTGAAACACTTTTGTTTTAACACAGGGGTCTTCAAACTTGGCAACTTTAAGACTTGTGGACTTCAACTCCCAGAGGGCTGGCTGAGGAATTCTGGGAGTTGAAGTCCACAAGTCTTAAAGTTGCCAAGTTTGAAGACTCCTGTTTTAACAGTTGTTAAATTAGGAACAGTTGTTAAGTGGCTTCCCCATTGACTTTGCTTGTCAAAAGTTCACCAAAACTGTTCCTATGGAACACAGCAACCGTCATAAATGTGAGTCAGTTGCCAGGCATCCGAATTTTGATCATGTGACCATGTGGATGCTGCAGCGGTCATAAGTGTGAAAAATGGTCATAAGTCACTTTTTCAGTGCCGTTATAACTTTGAAAGGTCATTAAAGGAGCTGTTGTAAGTCAAGGACTACTATAATAACCCAACCATTAAAAACTCCACAGTTTCTACACAGGCTGCAAAGAGATTTTTAAACATGAATATCTTCAAAATTACACATATAAAAATGTTCTCGGAACTAACTGCCTACCAATTATACCATCTGGAAGCCCTAAATGATGATACTTACATGGCATTTTTGTTCTTTATTTCTCCCATTCTTGTCACTCCAAATGTCCACAACCTTTATAGAGGCAAGGTAGACACCAACACAAGGACACAACAGGTGTGTTCATTTCACTTCTGTTTTTTTTTCCAGGCCTTCAAGTCCTATCTCCATAGCAACATATGTCCAAGCTGCTCAGTTTTAACCCATTTTGGATCCTGGTTTATTTTTTCCTCCAAAGTACAAAGATCAGACAGGACTCAGATGCTCTGGGCTTTGCTGGTCTCATTAAATAAAGCTTAAGTAATCTAGAAAACATTTTGGCTTCCATTTTTTTGATCACTGCTACCACCCCTTATATTATTACATTTTTCCCAGGGAAGATGGGATCAGCAACCTTAGGTTGATAATTGTCCCACGTGAATCAGACTCTATTGTATTCAAAGCGGAAATCCGAGATTCGTATATGGTATGATCTCAGCCGAGTTTGTGATTTAAGACAAATCTGGGAGTAACTTGTTTCTCGTACTGCTTACCTGCAAGCCAGAACTGGTGGGACCATAAAATAGAGAAAGTAATAGAAAATGTGGGAGCTAAAGACTTCAAACAGACAAGCACCTGCTATCATGGTTCCGAAAGATGAAACTCTTCAAAGAACTTTGAGGCATTGTTTACCTTAAAGAATCTTTATTCGAGCAGCATAGCTTCGGCAGGTACATAGTCGAAGCCAAAATCTGACTTCCCCTCCCTTCAGCACATAGATCAAAGCACAATTCCCTCCTACAACTAACAGTCATAAATCACATTCTCCAATTAGTTTGAAATGCTGGCTTTCCACCCAGTTCTTTATCCTGCCATGCCTTATCGGCTCTTATTACAATATTGTATGTCTAACTAACTCCCATCACATTCTTCCGCCTCCCCCAGTATCATCTAATTCTAAGAGTAAAGCATAAGAAAGAAAAAGGCTGCATCTCCATCTGTTGTCAAAGCAAGAACATCCAATGTTAGCAGCGTTGACACCTGCCACATAACACCCCAAACTTAACAATTGTCCACAAGGAACTGGAAGTACTTGGAAACAGTAGAGTAGAAGAGAAAGAACTGGAGAAGATCACAAAATACAAAAACAGAATTAACAGAGTTGGAAGGGACCTTGGAGGTCTTCTAGTCCAGCCCCCTGCTCAGGCAGGAAACCCTGTACCATTTCAGACAAATGGTTGTCCAATCTCTTCTTGAAAACTTCCAGTGATGGAGCACCCACAACTTCTGTTCCACTGATTGATTGTTCTCACTGTCAGGAAATTTCTCCTTAGTTCTAGGTTGCTTCTCTCCTTGGTTAATTTCCACCCATTGTTTCTTGTCCCACGATCAGGTGCTTTGGAGAATCCGTTAACCCAGCGGTCTTCAAACTTGGACCTTTTGTGACTTGTGGACTTCAACTCCCAGAATTCCTCAGCCAGCGTGCCTGGCTGAGGAATTCTGGGAGTTGAAGTCCACAAGTCATAAAAGGGCCACGTTTGAAGATCCCTGGCCTAAGAGAAGACACTTCACAAAATAAGAATATGCTTCTACAGCCATTCATTTAGCGATGGTTTGATATTACAACAGCATTGGGAAAAAAAATGACTCATGACCATTTTTCACACTTAACAACCATTGCAGCATCCCCATGGTCACACGATCAAAACTGAGATGCTTGGCAACTGACTCATACTTATGACGGTTGCAGTGTCCCCAGATCAGGGGCAATTGCAATGTTTTGCAATTGTCTGACAAGCAAAATCAATCCGGGGAAGCCGGATTGACTTAACAACCATGTTACTAACTTAACCACTGCAGTGATTCCCTTAACAACTGTGGCCAGAAAGGTTGTAAAGTGGGGCAAAACTCACTTAACCACTGTCTCGCTTAGCGGCAGAAATATTGGGCTCGATTTTGGTTGTTAAGTCGAGGACTGCCTGTTCTTGCATTGCATTTTTGGGGCAACTAATATACGTGTCGTCTCTTTTCTGTTCCTCCACCCTTCTCTCTTGCTTATTGGCATATTCATGCTGATTTCTTGGCAATGTTCAGCCCTACTCTATTTCTCTTTGTTCCACGTCTTGAAATGTATTCTCTCAGATGTCAGAATTCAATCAAAAGTGGCTTCAAGTGTGAGAAGGGGGGAGAGAAAGATGGAAATAGCATGCAGGCGAATTTGAATAATAATCAAATCCTTAACGTGAACGATAATGAAAATGCTATTTAGTTTCTGATTTAATTCTGAAATTTTTTGAATACATATTACTGTTTTAATTGTCTTCCCGGGAAGAAAGGCAGTTTATTAAGGTTTTGCACCCCAATCTTACGCTGTGGAGGGAGGGAGAGAGATTGTGGAACAAATCACTGAAATTTGTGTTAATCTTAATTGGTTTAATGCCCCTGGCTTTCGGGCTTTTCCAAAGAAAAATCTAGAATTTTGTAAGGCAGTGGGGTTTTTTTGCTCTGTATTTCAAACTCTAACAACAACAATAATAACAACTGTCTCTGTTTCCTTATAATTTGTTCATATCAATTCTTTTAGGTTACACATTTCATTTTAATGTGATTTTTATACAAAGCTGTTTTGAATCGCACCCTTTTTCTAGCTATCACTTTTTCTTATTTATCAGAATAAGAATGCTTATTCTCTTTTATAATCAAGGGATAAGGAGAATAAAAATCTTCCTTCCTTCCTTCCTTCCTTCCTTCCTTCCTTCCTTCCTTCCTTCCTTCCCTCCCATTCTCTCCTTCCTTCCTTCCTCCCTCCTTCCCTCCCTCCCTCCCATTCTCTTCCTTCCTTCCTCCCCCTCCCTCCCAATTTCTTCTCCTCCTCCTCCCCCCTCCCTTCCATTTTCTCTCTCCTTCCTCCTTCCTTCCTCCTCCCTCTCTCCCTGCCTCCCTCCCATTCTCTCCTTCCTTCCTTCCTTCCTTCCTTCCTTCCTTCCTCCCTCCCTCCCTCCCTCCCTCCCTGAAAGGTTTGACCTTGTAAAAATTTAACTGGTGAAAAGCTTAGGATTACACACACACACAAACACAGACAAACAGCACAGACACACGCAGACTCACGGTTTAAGATAAAATCCACTTGAAACAATATGAAAATCTGATTAAAGATGCTGTAGGACAACTGTTCCTTTTTGTTTTAAAGAACAATAACAATTAAATGAATTACAAACAGGAAAGGAAGGAGTTGTTAAATATACTTAAAACTTGCAGAGAACAGGAATTTAATCTTCCTGATTTTTCAGTGCAGGTTCATTTCACAAAGATATATTAGATATATTAATTCTCAGGGGTACATACGTGTGTGTATATGTATACACATCAAGTTTTCAAATTATACTACAGCTAATGACAGCCCTTTGCAACTTTGGCTGATCTAAAAATAATTAGTCGGTCTTCATGCCAGACAGAGCAATAAATCTCAACACTTTGCTCCTTGTTCAAGAACTTGCTTACGGCAGAAGCTCACAGACCCAGAATGAAGGGGTTAGTTGTTTATTGCAGAAATAGTGATGTATATGGGAAGCCTGTGTACCCATAGCAGAACCCAGTACACAGTAATAAAAGCTTGTTTATGTTTTATGCTCCAGAACTTTTTCTTCTGAGTTTGGGGGTCAATGAACATTTGACGGTTCTCTTTCTGGCCTTGAGATTGGAAGGGACCACGTCCAAGTTGACTTTGAGCCAGTTTGGTCTAGTGGTTAATGCACCAGGATAGAAACCAGGAGACCGTGAGTTCTAGTTCTGCTTTAGGCATGAAAGCCTGCTGGATGACTTTGGGCCAGTCATCAGGAGACAGTAAATTCTAGGCCCACCTTAGCCTACAAAGTCGTCTGGGTGACTTTGGACCAACTACCAGGAGACAGTGAGTTCTAGTCTCACCTTAGGCCTAAAACCCAACTGGGGGACTTTGGGCTGACCTCTAGGAGTCTATAAGTTCTAGATCCACCGTAGGCATGAAAGCTGGCTGGGTGACTTTGAACGAATCACTAGGAGACAGTGAGTTCTAGTCCCACCTTAGGCCTAAAACCCAACTGGGGGACTTTGGGCCAATCTCTAGGAGTCTATAAGTTCTAGATCCACCGTAGGCATGAAAGCCGGCTGGGTGACTTTGGGCCACCTACCAGAAGACCCTGAATTCTAGTCCTTTCTTAGGCATGAAACCCAACTGGGTGGCTTTGAACGATTCGCCAGGAGACAGTGAGTTCTAGTCCCACCTTAGGCCTGAAAGATGACTGGATGACTTAGGGCCAGTCACTCTTTCCCAGCCCCAACTCACCTTGACAGGGTTGTTAATTGTGAGGAAAAATAGCAGAAGAAGAGAATATTAGGCATATTTCCCCCCCCCTCCAATTTATAAAAATAATAAAGATAGGATTAAAAACAAAAACTTAGATAAAACAAACCAACCAATAAATAAATAAATAGCCGATCTGTCTGGCTTGGGGACAACTGCTTCTTGCCTTGTCGGCTTCATTTCTGAGAGAAGCTAAGCAGAGTCACAGCTAATTAATACAGGTTGGAAGAACACCAGAAAAGCTGGAGGTGTTTGGCTTGATTGAGAAGTCATTACAAACAAACACACAAACCGAGGAACAGAACCCGGCCATGGCAAGAGGGATTCCTATGGCTGCCAAGACCATCACTGGCTGTCTTCAGGAGGACGTCAGCATCCAAGTTTAAGTCCAGGGAATCTGGACAAGTTCAGCGCAACGAGATTTTTGGGCAAAAGGGTAACATCTGTTGCAGAAAGACGGATGGCTTAGTCCCAGTCAAACCAGAGACGGTTGTGGACTTGATGATATAAGCATAAGCCGTACTGCTCAAATAGGGCCAAAGAATAATGATCTTGAAGCACATGTCGGGGTCTCTCACCCCCCGAAAGGCGGCTTTGGCTTTCCTGCAAGAAGGCCACTAATGAGACAAAGACAAATCAAGGATGCTATAGATTTGGCTGGGAATAAGACAACAGCAAATGCATCAAATGCACAGGTATACCGTGTTTCCCGGAAAAATAAGACCCAACTGGAAAATAAACCTGAGCATGATTTTTCAGGACACTCGTAATATAAGCCCTACCCCAAAAAATAAGCCCCAGTTAAGATCGGCAGCCAAACGGACGCATTTAGTACCGTATTTCCCCGAATATAAGCCCTAACCGCAGTGGTGGGATTCAAATCCCTGAACAATTGGCTCTCTGCGTGGATGCAAGCCTGGGCCTCCGAGGCCTAGAATGGACTTCCGGAAGTGGCATCCCCACACTTCCGGTGGGCCGTTCTAGGCCTGGGAGGCCTCCTCCAGGCCTCCGAGGCTTAGAACGGACTTCCAGAAGTGGCATCCCTGCACTTCCGGCGGGCCGTTCTAGGCCTGGGAGGCTTTCTCCAGGCCTCCAAGGCCTAGAACGGACTTCCGGAAGTGGCATCCCTGCACTTCCGGCTGGCTGTTCTAGGCCTGGGAGGCTTTCTCCAGGCCTCCGAGACCTAGAACAGACTTCAGGAAGTGGCATCCCCACACTTCCGGTGGGCCTTTCTAGGCCTGGGAGGCCTCCTCCAGGCCTCCGAGGCTTAGAACGGACTTCCGGAAGTGGCATCCCTGCACTTCCAGTGGGCCGTTCTAGGCCTGGGAGGCCTCCTCCAGGCCTCCCAGGCCTAGAACGGACTTCCGGAAGTGGTGTGCATTCAGCTGGTTCTCTGAACTCAACAACATTTAGCTTCCAGTTCTGCCAAACCAATGCGAACCGGCTGAATCCCATCACTGCCTAACTGGAAAATAAGCCCTAATACGTCTTTTGGAGCAAAAAATTAATATAAGACCCGATCTTATTTTCAGGGAAAACATAGTAGTATAGGTCAGTGGTCCCCAACCTCTCCGACTTTGTAGAACAGCGGGAGGGGAGAGGAAATGGTTCTGTGCGAGTGGCAGGTGCACTCATGCACACAACTCCATTTGCACTGGGCACATATGCAACTGCTCACCACTGGTGCAAATGGAGCTGTATGTGCACACTCACCTGCCACTTGTGGGACCCGGTTTCGAGTGGGCCACAGCCCAGTACCGGGCCAGAGCCCAGGGGTTGGGGACCCCTGGTATAGGTGGTACCTGACTGAATAGTAGTTACTGCGAGACGGATCTTGGAGTCCTAGTTGGACTAGAAGACTCCAAGGTTCCTTCCAACTCTGTTATTCTGTGAGCAGGATCCAAAAAGAGATTGGATACGTGTGGTAGAGGTGCAACATATCCTAGTTCTGGAGAGTTCGAGGTGGCAAATGATGAATGACAACATCATTCTGCAAATACAACAATTCATGCAAGTGGGTCAACGTCATGATGCAAAGGAAGGCTGGCATTTGCGTGATTCTAACACTGCACCATGTTATCCTTTAGGGCAGTGGTGGCGAACCTATGGCACGGGTGCCACAGGCGGCACTCAGAGCCCTCTCTGTGGGCACGCGCGCCATCGCCCCTGTCCTAGGCTTTCAGCTGGGTTTTATAAAACCTTTTCGCTTTAGGCCTCCACCGCCATGTGCAAAAAAAAAAGTTCAATCAATCAATCAATTTCAACTTCTCGCAGGGGAAAAAAAAGATCTTGCAAAGTTGGAATTGATTGATTGAACTTTTTAGTCCCACCCAGTCTGCCGTTACCACTGCAGCCACGCCCACCCAATGGGCCACACCCACCCAATGGGCCACGCCCACCCAATGGGCCACACCCATCCGGCACTCGACGATACATAAGTGGGTTTTGGGTTGCAGTTTGGGCACTCAGTCTCTAAAAGGTTCGCCATCACTGCTTTAGGGTTACTTGTGATCTTGTCTGAAATGATATAGGGTCTCCTGGTTGAGCAGGAGGTTGGACTAGAAGACCTCCAAGGTCCCTTCCAACTCTGTTATTCTATGTTCGATATGACATTTCCACTATTCTCTTGTTTAGTCTTTGCTATTCAACCTTTATTATTTTTTTTCCCTACACGCCTGTTTGGCATTGCTGCATTTTGGAAGAGTTGAATAACATCCAAATGCTTAATAGTCCATACAATTCGACTCTTTAAAATCCTCACATAAATTTCCATAACTGCAGACCCATTTTTAACACACACACAAACATGGAGAGAGAGAGAGAGAGGGAGAGAGAGGGAGAGAGAGAGGATTATAAAACAAGAGGCCTAGAATCAAGGAAGACAATAACGTTCCTTGCACTATTAATTGCTGGATATACCTTTTGCTATCATCTTTCTTGTTAGTGTTCTTTTCGAGTTAAATAATCAATCATCGCCTATTTAATCTCTCGTTGATGGAAACAACCTTATGCCGGTAATCATTCCTCGGCGCCCTTCACAGGACCTTTTCTATTCCTGATGCTGATATTTTTGAAGATGAAGTGATCCGAGCTGAATGCCGCATTCAAGGTGGGTGAATCAGACTGATTGGCATAACGAGTTAGTATTTTAAACCCGTTCCTTCCTTCAGCCTAATAGCATTTTGTTATATATTCAGCTCTATCCGACAAGACTCTGCAGGGAACGTGTTCTTGGGAAGTGCAGGGTGATCCGTTCTCCAGGAGAACTTTGCTGAACAGGGGAGAAACATTAAAAAAGTTACTCCGTGGTAGCTCAACAGAGTCTCCCAAAGGTGCTTTTTCAAAAGGCAACTGGACTTCCATGTTTCGCTTGAAGATGTTTCGCTTCTCATCCAAGAAGCTTCTTCAGCTCTGAACTGAAGAACTGAAGAAGCTTCCTGGGTGAGAAGCAAAACATCTTCAAGCAAAACAAAGAGAGTCCAGTTGCCTTTTGAAAAAGCACCTTTGAGACAACCAAGACCTGGATGACTGAGAATCTCCACAGACATTTAACTAAACAGATATTCTTCAATGACAGATCTTGAAGGGGAAAGGTTATGCTCTTTCCTGCAAACTGTCACCAACTCTACATCAAAGAAGCATCGAATATGGAATAATAGGGTTGGAAGGGACCATGGAGGTCTTCTAGTCCGACCCCCTACTCAAGCAGAAGAGCCTATGTCATTCCAGACAAATGGTTGTCCAATCTATTCTTGAAAACCTCCAGTGTTGGAGCACCCACAGCTTCTGGAGATAAGCCATGCCACTGATTCATTGTTCTCACTGTCAGGAAATTTCTCCTTAGTTCTAGGTTGGTTGGGTTTACTTACTTAGGATTCTTCTTTCAAGTTTTCCTACAGAAGAAGGAAAGATGATTTTTGCTTTCTAATGAATGTTGTCTTGTATGCCAAAGATTAACTGCCCCCTTGAGCAAGCAACAACTCAGATATTTAACAGTAACAGAATAACAGAGTTGGAGGTCTTCTAGTCCAACCCCCTGCTCAAGCAGGAGACCCTATACCAGGGGTAGGCAACCTTGGCTCTTTTATGACTCATGGACTTCAACTCCCAGAATTCCTGAGCCAGCCATGCTAAGAGGAAAGGGAAAGGTTTCCAAACTGAATTCTGGGAGTTGAAGCATGGAAACCTCTCCCTTTCCCCTCAGCGTGGCTGGCTCAAGAATTCTGGGAGTTGAAGTCCACGAGTCATAAAAGAGCCAAGGTTGCCTACCCCTGCCCTATACCATTTCAGATAAGTGGCTGTCCAGTCTCTTCTTGAAAACCTGCAGTGTTGGAGCATTCACAACTTCCGGTGGCAAGCTGTAAGGAAATTTCTCCTTAATTCCAGGTTGCTTCTCTCCTTGATGAGTTTCCATCCATTCTTTCTTGTCCTGCCCTCGGGTGCTTTGGGGCATGTGATGTAAACCTAGGATGGTATGGTTAGGCAAAGCTGAGGGAAGTAGGAGAATGGGAAGGCACTGGGTAAGGTTAAGGGCATCCATGAGGTATAATAATAATAATAATAATAATAATAATAATAATAATAATAATAATAATAATAATAATAATAATAATAATAATAATAATAATAATAATAATAATAATAATAATAATAATAATAATGATGATGATGATGATGATGATGATGATGATGATGATGATAACAGCACAAACATGCAATCAAACTTTTGGTCTCCCCTAAAGATAATGAATTAGCCCAATCGTAAGACAAAGCCTGAATAAGGGTTTAAGTCAGTCAGCAACTTTTAAGACGTGTGGACTTCAACTCCCAGAATTCCCCAGGCAGCATGTTAAAGGGAATTCTAGGCAACATGCTGTCTGGGAAATTGTGGGAGTTGAAGTCCAAACATCTTAAAGTTGCCAACTTTGAAAAACGCTCCTTTAAGTCGAGAGTTGAAATTTAGAGCTGAGCTGAAACAAAACCCTTGATACGAACAGCCCACAAACGTGGTTTTCCAGAATCAACTACAATTTGCTCAGCTTTAAACAACGGTTCACGAACCATAGCATTACACCCAGTCTGTCAAGTTAAAAATCAAATAAATCATATGACAGGTTTTCAGGATGGATTAATCCAGACAATGCTTGATGATACTCGTTAAGGCATTTATGAGAGCTCTTAATCTAAATCGAAACCTAGAGCCAAAATGGCTTATTGTGACAAACAATATCAATGTCTCTCTTCAACCCGCCTCCATGATTTTCACGCAAGATTATATCTAAAATGTCCAGAATCACAAGTGTTTAAAAGTCAACAGTGGAAGCTGTGCTTAGCTTCTGATGGTTACACGGCACTATGCATAGAGTGTTGTTATTTTTGATATCATGCAAAAGTGATTGTTGTCCAATCTCTTCTTAAAAACCTCCAGTGTTGGAGCATCCACAACTTCTGGAGGCAGGTAGTTCCACTTGTTGATCGTTCTCACTATTAGGAAATTTCTCCTTAATTCTAGGTTGCTTCTCTCCTTGATTAGTTTCCATCCATTGTTTCTAATGTGCCATAGCTTTCACCATCAAAGCAGCTCCTATTTTCCCTCCCTCCCTCCCTCCCTCCATACCCTCCTCCCTCCCTCCCTTCCTTCCTTCCTTCCCTTTCATTTAAAGTCAATGTAGTGATTAAAAAATAAATGCGTTGGCCAGCAGCTGACTTCCAGCCGTGACATTTTAATGCAGCAGTACAATTGCCCAGGTGTAATTAATATTGGTACATCATTAATATTCAAACGAGGCATCTCGACTGATGCTCGGGGTTACCGTATGAAAGATTTTGCATGAATGTTTGCCGACTACGACTCTGGCACCTGGCGAGCTCTTTTGGGCCATAACTTATGTTGCTTCATCTCTCTCTAAATGTCTTTTAGGGGTGGTTTTGATGTATTTGCAAAGCCCTGCACAAAATAATGAGGCCCCTAAAGAAAGCCACAACCGTCTTCAGAATAACCGGGGAGAGACTGCCATCCGCCGCTTTAGCAGCGCCTGTCAAAATAGCAATTTGTGCATTAATCGTGGATGTAAACCTTCATCATTAGAGAGTCTGACCAACCTCAGAAGTAGCTCCAGGATGAGAAACCACAAGGAGATGGATTTCTTGTCATTTGAATATAGCTCCTTCTCTCTCTCTCTCTCTCTCTTTTACTTTTTCCCTCTCTCTCTTCTCTCTCTCTCTCATTCTTTTTCCTTCTCTCTTTCTCCCTTTCTCTTTTGCCTCTTTCTCTCCTTCTCTCTTTCTTTCTCCATTTCCATTTCTCTTTCTCTCTTTCTTGTTCTTTCTCTTTCTCTCCTCTCTCTTTGCTTCTTTCTTTCTCTCCTTTTTCTTTCTTTCTCTCCTCTCTCTCTCTCTCTCCATCCCCAACTTTAAGCCTCAATGCCCTCATTAGACTAGCAAGAAGACAGATTTAGCCACCCAGACCAGATCAGCCTGTCAAATAAATGGTCAACTCCAGGACACAAATGAATATATATACATTCGTGAAGTTAAAGCAGGCTGGACAAAATGAGGGGGGGGGGGATGTCTAATAATCTTTGGAAGATCTCTAGATAAGGATGCACAATTGAAGGGACCAACTCAACCCAGCGTTCTTCAGAAACCAAACTAACAGTGGTGCACTCCACCTAGTAGTTGCTAAGCAACGTTCATATGGAGGTCTAATGAGGATTGCATTTAGGGTGACTTCTGCTTTGATAAGTGTGAAGGCTCTAAAAACTAATTATTTTTTCTTTCCATGGAAGTCATTGTCTGGATCGGTGGGAGCAATCCTTTGAGACCATCTAGTTGCTCAGGATTGTTGTTGCAGCCGTACTGACTGCAAGGGAGATACTTCCAGAAAAGCAAATAGGGGATTTTAATAGGGGAGGCTGGAAGTCACATAAATATTAGAGGAAATGGAACATTAAATTCAGATTGGGTAAGGAATTAGTTCTGGAAGGATGGCACAATCCTGATCTATCTTAGCTGAAATTCAAGTATTGATGCCCTACATCAGCTTGCAGAGATCTTCACCTGGAAGAATTTAAAAAAAAAAAAAAAAAAGTCAGGAAGGTCTTTTTTGTATGGCTTGTTCATTGTCCAGAGACACGTCTTTAAGGTTGGTGGCTGGAAAACTTTTCTAAATAAATAAATGTTTATTTATTTCATCGATATCCTACCTTTATTATTTCTATAAATAACTCAAAGCAGCGAACACATACAATGCTCCTTCCTCCGCCTCTTTTGTCCAAAACAACAAACCTGTGAAGTGGTTTGGGTTGAGAGAGAGAGAGAGACTGGCTCAATGTCACCTAGCTGGGTTTCAGGCCTAGGGTGGGACTAGAACTCAGAGTCTCTGCCCAAAGTCACCCAATCAGGTTTCATGGCTAAGGCGGGACTAGAACTCACCGTCTGCTGGGGATTGGCTCAAAGTCACCCAGCTGGCTTTCATGCCTAAGGCAGGACTTGAACTCACAGTCTCTGGCTTTCTAGCTTGCTGCCTTAACCACTAGACCAAAACTGACTCTCTTCCATTTCTTATCTTACATTTGGAATAGGGACAGAATAAAAAGCAGTGGAAGAAAGGAAGGGATATCTCACCTGCTTCCTGAACATTGGACTGAAACCCTGAAAAAGCTCAGTTGAAAAAAAAAGGAAATTGTCTAAAGGGTCTGGACTGGTGAAAATTCCCAATATTTTCATCTACAGAAAAATTAGGTGATACCCAGTCCAGCGGCTTCCAAAACCCTCAAGTCTTTGGTTTCAGACTGTCTGTGAGTGTGTGTGTGTGTGTGTGTGTGTGTGTTATTTAAAACATTTATATAGCTCAGGGGTAGGCAACCTTGGCTCTTTTATGACTGGTGGACTTCAACTCCCAGAATTCCTGAGCCAGCCATGCTGAGGGGAAAGGGAGAGGTTTCCATGCTGAGCCATGCTGGCTCAGGAATTCTGGGAGTTGAAGTCCACGAGTCATAAAAGAGCCAAGGTTGCTTACCCCTGATTTATAGCTGTCCTCAAGAGAGTAAAAGGATGGGAATGGGAATGGGCTGGTCACATAGCAAGAAGAACTGAGGGCAAGTGGACCAAGGCAGTCATAGAATGGATCCCATTTGATCAAAAGCATCCACGAAAGGGACCTAAAACAAAATGGATCGTCGACATTAGCAGTTGGCAAAAGAAAGCTCAGGACCAAATTGGTTGGAAACATGCGGAAGAGGCCTTCATCCTGCAGTGGATAGATAATGGCTAGAATTATATAGCTGCCCATCTTTAAACAAACTCTGGGTGTCTCTCAATGACAATGAAAAAGTACAGTACAGATAGTCTTCAATTTACAACCATTCATTTAGTGACTGTTCGAAGTTACAACGGCACTGAAAAAAGGGACCAGTTTTCACACTTATGACCATTGCAGTATCCCTATGGTCACATGATCAAAATTCAAACGCTTGGAAACTGGCTCATATTTATGACGGTTGCAGTGTCCCGGGATCATGTGATCAACTTTTGTGACCTTCTGACAAGCAAAGTCAACGGGGGAGGCAAATTCCGTTTAACAACCGTGTTACTGACTTAACCGTATTGATTCACTTAACAACTGTGGCAAGAAAGCTTGTAAAATGGGGCAAAACTCACTTAACAACCGTCTCGCTTAGCAACAGAAATTTGGGCTCAGTTGTGGTCATAAGTCGAGGACTACCTACAGCTTTCTCAGGGTGTGTCATAACTCTGAACAGTCACTAATTGTCCCATCATAAGTCAAGGACTATCTGTATTCATTCGTTTAACAGCATTAATCACCAGGCCCCAAAGGAGCATCAGCCAGCAAGAGTTAAGCCAGGAGTTGAATAAAGTCAATAGAATGAATTTCACAGCTACTAAGATTGTTGGCCGAGCAGGTACAAAAATAGCCAGGAAAATGATTGAAGCCAGTATAATTTATACTTCATATTTCTCAACCACCCATTCTCCCTTGGAGAGCGGCTCTCCAGTATAATATATACAATGTAAAACACAAACACACTATCTTTCTCTGTACACACAGACACACAGACACATAAACAGACCTGTTGTGAACGACTCCCTGAGATTTGATTGCTCCTTTGACAACATTCAAACTTCTAGCTTGAGCTTACATAGAAATGTCAATATTACAGAATATTTCTCTGGGTTTAGTATACGCAAAAATGCATTCTTTATCTCTCCTTCTTTCAGTCTATGCTACATTGATTTTCCCCCACCCCACCCCTCTGCTTTGTGGAATGGCACAATGGTTGTCAGGCCAGGAACTCTTGTGTCTTTGATCATTCCAAGTGTACTTTAGAAAATAGATTTTAAAAATATTGATTTTTTTTTCTTATATTTTAAACAAGCCAGATTTTTTTTTTAATAAGCTATGCTCGGGGCGGGAGAGTTTGCCAGTCAGCAGCATCAAAATAAAGTGCCAGCAATTTTACATTTATTTAGGGCTCGCTTGTCCCTGTGTGATTTGTGATGCTGTGCAGTCAATTAAAAACAAGACCATCTGATGGTGGATGGAGAAACATTAATTCACTGGACTGCGCTTGCACAGCAAGTGCGACTTCTATTGTTGCTAACTTAAGGTGGCTTGTGATGATAGGTAGAAAGAACCAATGGTTGGAAGTAGCCTAAAATAAAATTAAAAAAAGCAAGATCGATGGAATAATATGGATTTTACTTCTTAATACTGATTTTACTTCGTTGTTGAAGCAGAGTAGGAGATGGAAGGATCATGGTATCCCAAAATGTAAAGAGATCTACCTTACATAAACCTCTCAAAGAGAAAGAGAGAGAGACTCAACAAACTCAACTTTCAATGATCTAATGCAGGCGTCTCCCAGAATTCCTCAGCCAGCATATCAGCATGGCTGGCTGGGGAATTCTGGGCGTTGAAGTCCACAAGTCCTAAAGTTGCCAAGTTTGGAGACCCCTGATCCAGCTGAGCAGGTTCAATCATGCGGAGGCATTGCTTACTGCATTCCTCCAACAAGGACGTGTGATGGTTGCGTCATATATTTATGGAAAAATGTACAGTACAAAGAATTCTTGTGGAGATGTTAGTAGTGTGTTGATTAAGCATGCACTTTTATGTGCGAACGATGCTGTGACTGAGAACACAACTGATTTTCAGCCAAGCTTGCTTAGATAGATTCTATAATGCAATGTTTCTCAACCTTGGCAACTCTAAGACCCCTGGACTTCAACTCCCAGAATTCCCCAGCCAGCAAAATCACTGCATTTCTCAACCTTGGCAACTTTAAGACCCCTGGACTTCAACTCCCAGAATTCCCCAGCCAGCATAGGAGTTGAAGTCCACACATTTTCAAGTTGAGAAACAATATTGTAAGGCCCTTACCATCTTCTGCACTCTTCTCCACAGTTCTTCAATGTCCTTGATTTGTGTTGACCAGAGCTGGCCCACTATGTTCCACATTTAAACCAGGGGGTGTCCATCCTTGGCAACGTTTAAGACTTGTAGACTTCAACTCCCAGAATTCCCCAGGGAGCATAGGAGTTGAAGTCCACACATCTTTAAGTTGCCAAAGTTGAAAAGCAGCACTATAACGCAACAGGGAAACTGATTCAAACCTCAGGGCACCAAAGTCTAAAGCAGGGATCCTCAACATTGGCAACTTTAAGACTTGTGGACTTCAACTCCCAGAATTTGCTGGCTTTGCTGGAATTTGAAGCTTTGCTGGCTGAGGATTTCTGGGAGTTGAAGTCCACAAGTCTTAAAGTTGCCAAGGTTGAGGACCCCTGGTCTAAAGGATCTGGAAAACAGACTGAAAAATTGCAAGCTATATTTGGAAGGATGAAAAAATAAAGTCAGTACATGTAATTTGTTGTACCATAAAAAAGATTTGGAAGACTGAATTATATTTCAACCTCAAACTCAGTTTCACCTGCAAGCAGCACCTGGCAAATTTGGAGCAAACTATAATTCCCCATTAAGGACTTCCGGCATCTTTGAAGCACCACCCCGGCCATTTTCTAAATCCGGGGTCCCCAACCCCCAGTCCGTGGACCAGTACCGGGCCGCGGCATGCCAGCAACCGGTCTGCACAAACAAGCAAAGCCCCATCTGTGGGATGCAGGCAGCACACAAAACAACGCACCCTCCGGTCCGCAGAAAAACCTCTCTCCATGGAACCGGTCCCTGGTGCCCAAAAGGTTGGGGACCTCTGTTCTAAATGATATAAATACTGCCCTATTGCGAGGGTTTTGGCTCAAGGATATTACAGCTCTCTAGAAGGTGCTATGAAGTGACCCTGTTTACACAGTGGTGGGATTCAAATATGTGAACAACCGGTTCTCTGTATGGATGCAGCTTCGGGAAGTCCATTCTGGGTCTGGGCGACAAAAAATTAGCTACCGGTTCTGCCGAACTGGTGCAAACTGGCTGAATCCCACCACTGTGTTTACAAAAGAAAAACAAACTTTTTTTAAAAAACAAAAACAAAAACAAACTTTGTTGCATTTCTATTTCACTCATTCTGCTTTCCTTTTCATTGTCTTCTAGCTTTCATGTTATCGATTAGCTTGCTTTTTCTCCTCTTAATTACACGTCTCTACTGAAGATGAAGCTATCTCGTGATGTAATTGTAATTTCTAGCACATTTGACAGGTTGCAAAACAATACAGCTACTCCTCAAACTTACGACGACAACATTTAGCAGCTCTTCGAAGTTACAAGAGTACACAGGTAGTCCTCGACTTACAATTGGGCCCAACATTTCTCTTGCTAAGGGAGACAGCTCTCGAGTGAATTTTGCCCCATTTTACGACCTTTTTTGCCTCAGCCATTAAGCGAATCACTGCAGTTGATAACTTAGTAACCGTGTTTTTAAGTGACTTCCCTCATTGACTTTGCTGGTCAGAAAGTCATAAAAGCGGATCAGGTGATCCCGGGACACTGCAACCGGCATAAATATGAGTCAGTTGCCAAGCATCTGAATTTTGTTTCCGTGATCATGGGGATGGTGCAACGGTCGTAAGTGTGAAAAACGGTCATAAGTCACTTTTTTCAGTGCCGTTGTAACTTTGGACGGTCACTAAATGAACTGTTGTAAATTGAGGACTTACTTGTACTGGAAAAAAAAATGACTATTGGCCGGTCCCAGCCTATATGACCATCACAACATCCCCACAGTCATGGGATCAAAATTTGGGCACTTTGCAACTGGCACATATCACAATGGTTATGCCAGGGGTAGGCAACTTTGGCTCTTTTATGACTCGTGGACTTCAACTCCCAGAATTCCTGAGCCAGCATGGCTCAGCATGGAAATCTCTCCCTTTCCCCTCAGCATGGCTGGCTCAGGAATTCTGGGAGTTGAAGTCCACACCTCTTAAAGTTGCTCTCTGTCTCCATCCACTTATCCATCCATCAATTATATGTCTGTCTGTCTACGTCAGGGGTAGGCAACCTTGGCTCTTTTATGACTCGTGGACTTCAACTCCCAGAATTCCTCAGCCAGCCATGCTGAGGGGAAAGGGAGAAGTTTCCAAGCTGAGCCATGCTGGCTCAGGAATTCTGGGAGTTGAAGTGCACGAGTCATAAAAGAGCCAAGGTTGCCTATCCCTGGTCTAGGAGGCTCACCACTTAGAACAGGAGGACTTAGGACAGGGGTAGGCAACCTTGGCTCTTTTATGACTGGTGGACTTCAACTCCCAGAAATCCTGAGCCAGCATGGCTCAGCATGGAAACCTCTCCCTTTCCCCTCAGCATGGCTGGCTCAGGAATTCTGGGAGTTGAAGTCCACCAGTCATAAATTGCCTACCCCTGGGTTGTGCCAACCCTGGGGTCACATGACCACCATAAAGAATCTTCCCAGCCAGCTTCCCACAAGCAAAGCCCATTGGGGGAAGCTGGATTCTCTTAACAACCCCACGATTTACTTAACAATTGCAGCGATTTGCTTAACCGTGGCAAAAAAACAAAAACAAAAAAACATCGCAAAATCAAGCCCGGTTCAGTTAACAAGTATCTTTCTTAGCACAGCAGAAATTCTAGTCCCAATTGTGGTGATGCATACGGTAAAAAAAAATATATTTTAAAAAGAGAAACATGTCCTCAGAATCAGGATTGGACCATCTTTTTATGCTTGAGGGTTGACTATAGGACCAAGGACTATGCAACTCAAAACAGTTTGCTTGTTGATTTGTGACATTTTCCTTAGCATAAAATCAACGCAACGGTTGGTTGTGTCCACGCTTCTTTCTCTCTTTCGGTTGCTCTTAACGCATCTAGCTTTGCTCATTAAATACGTGTGGTAAACCTTTGCAGACTTACAACTGTTTTAGTGGCACGTTCGATGGCACTGGGAAAAAGCAACGTATGGCCGTTTTTCACCTTTACGACCATTGCAATGTCCCCACGGTCATCTGACCAAAATTCGGATGCTTAGCAAGTGACTCCTATTTATGACGGTTACAGTGTCCCCGGGGGGGTGTCACATGATCCCCTTTTGCGACCTTCTGACAAGCAAAGTCAACGGGGGAAGCCAGGTTCACTTCGCAACCGTGTTCCTAACTTAATAACTGCAGGGATTCACTTAAACAACTGTGGCCAGAAAGGTTGTAAAATGGAGCAAAACTCACCTTAACGACTGTCTCACTTAGCAACAGAAAGTTTGGGCCCAACTGTGTCCGTAAGTCAAGGACGACCTGCCTACAGTTGCATTTAATCCGATTGCTGTACTAATTGACTCTCTGCCACATTAATGAAAGCTTTGTTTTCGCCGTCGCTGAGATCTAAATGATATATTAACTCACAGAAACCAAAAGACAGAAATAGCCACGAGACCATCTGCTCCAGCCTACACTCAGCACAGAAATTCAAATTAAAACATCTCTGGCAAACATCTCTGCAGACACTTGATTTGTGAATATGCAGCGTTCCTTATACTTCTTCTCCTAAGCTGTTCCGTTTTCTCTTTGCTTTTCTTAAAGGGTGCTGTCCCATTGTATGACCTTTCTTGCCCTGATTGTTAAGTGAATCACTGCAGTTGTTAAGTTAATAACACTGTTGTTAAGTTAATTTGGCTTCCCCATTGACTTTGCTTGTTGCAAAAGGGGATCAGGTGACCCTCGGGGACGCTGCAACTGTCATAAGTATGAGTCAGTTGCCAAGCGGCTGAATTTTGATCACGTGACCGTGGAGATGCTGCAAAGGTTGTTAAGTGTGAAAAAAGGTCACTTTTTTCAGTGTCGTTGTAACCTTGAATGGTCACTAAACGAATTGTTATAAGTCAAGGACTATCTATAGAGATTATCTGCAAAAATGGTAGTCCTTCCCTCCAACTCTTTATCCAAGTCTATAAGCATCATGAACAGATTAAGCCAGGGGTCTTCAAACTTGGCCCTTTTATGACTTGTGGACTTCAACTCCCAGAATTCCTCAGCCAGCCTCCATTTTGTTTGTTAGATTTAAGACAGGGGTCTTCAAACTTGGCCTTTTTATGACTTGTGGACTTCAACTCCCAGAATTCCTCAGCCAGCCTCCATTTTGTTTGTTAGATTTAAGACAGGGGTCTTCAAACTTGGCCCTTTTATGACTTGTGGACTTCAACTCCCAGAATTCCTCAGCCAGGCATGCTGGCTGAGGAATTCTGGGAGTTGAAGTCCACAAGTCATAAAAGGGCCAAGTTTGAAGACCCCTGGATTAAGCTATCTTAAAGGTTAGTCTTTAAGATGCCACCATTGAAGGACAGCCATTTTTGACCCATTTTATTTATTTTTTTTAAAAAATAAAGAGGATGGAAAAGTAAGATACTTAAGATCCCACTCATTTTAATTCACTTTCAGTCATTCCCCCCCCTCTTTTTTCCCCTCACTGTTACTTGGAAACCATTAAAACATTGAAATGTCTATAAAAGCAATAAAATGATCACAGAGGTATGAGGTGATATTTAATTTTCCCACAAGTTAAATATCACTGATAATTAACTGTTGGACGTTTATTTTGAAATGACATTTCCCTGGAATATCAGACCTTTACAACATAATTAAAGGATTTCTCACTGTAATGGAGAAGAATTCCAGGCACTAAAGCTTTTCTTTTCAAAAATGCCTCCAGATATGGCTAAGGAAAGTTTTCCTGCTATTTGACTTTTGTCAATTTCTTGACGTCTAGTTGATTGCAAACCCACGTTATGTGGTTTTCTTTAATACCGCTGATATTTTTGTCACCTGGCTCCAGTATCACTGAATCTGGTAGTAAAATTAATAGTCTTGCCAGACCCTCAACGTCAATTAATGTGTTGTTCAAATCTGCTTAAAGAAGGACTAGGATGACATGATAGCAGTCTTCCAATATTTGAGAGGCTGCCACAAAGAAGAGGTGATCAACTTATTCTCAAAAGCACCGGAGGGCAGAATAAGAAATAATGCACGGAAACTAATCAAGGAGAGAAGTAACCTAGGAGGAGAAATTTCCTGCCACATAGAACAATTAATCAGTGGAACAGCTTGCCTCCAGAATTTGTGGAGGCTTTTAAGAAGAGATTGGACAGCCATCTGAAATGGTATAGTCTCCTGCCTGAGCCGGGGGTTGGACTAGAAGACCTCCAAGGTCCCTTCCAACTCTGTTATTCTGTTAAAAAGTTCTTCCCCCAGATTAACTGTCCACTTTTCTATATTCTACTCTCCACACATGCCTGAAAACTCCCTTTTCATTTCAGTGACGGAGTTAATTTCAGGCTGCTGGAGAAAATATTTACAGAATGAAAAACAGAACAGTTGCCCTCCCGTTCACTAAGTAAGAACACCACACTAAAGGAATCAAAGTCCTCTCCTCTTTCAAAAAACACTTTGAAAACAAACACTTTCCCATCAAATTGAATTAGAACTGCTTTGAGAAGAGGAAGAAAATTGTTTCCCGCCCCCCCCCCCCTGTTTTTACAGCTACAGGGCACTGAGTGATTTGGCAAATGGATTATATTTGCACTTGATGAACCCAGTGCCATAGGAAGAACTGCACTTCTGACACCTTCAAAAATAAAATAATAACATCAAATAACAATAACAAATCATATAATAAAAGTAAAATAAACTGTGTCTCGAAACTGTGTCTCCCTCTGCCTTTTAATGAACTCTCACACTTTTTTTTTTTAAAAAAACAACAACACCCTCCTTGCCTTTTTAAATTTTAAATTCCATATCCTGTTTTTAGGTTTTAATACGTTTAGGACATTACCCAGAATCTTCCTGTGAGGGGAGACGAGAGGTGTTTAAAAGTTGACAAATTCCTAAAATTCCAGAGATGTTTTGAACAGGACAGAAACAAAAAATAAAATTAGAAATTAAAAAAAAAAAATGCCTTGGTTCCTTCGAAGAATCACCTGTGCAATCCCGAGGAGCAGAAAAAGTGGATGAGTGGAAAAAGATGATCAAAGGCCTGGAGACTAAAACATACGAAGAACAAAGAACGGCTGCAGGACTTTGGTTTGGCTAGTCTAAAGAAAAGAAGAAACAGGGCTGAAATGATAGCAGTGTTCCAGTATTTGAGAGGCTGCCACAAAGAAGAGGGGGTCATGTTATTCTCCAAAGCACCAGAGGGCAGGACAAGAAACAATGGTTGGAAACTGATCAAAGAGAGAAGCAACCTAGAATTAAGGAGAAACTTCCTAACAGTGAGGACAATTAACCAGTGGAACAGCTTGCCTTCAGAAATCGTGGGTGCTCCATCACTGGAGATTTTTAAGAAGAGGTAGACAGTTACTTGTCTGAGATGGTACAGGTTCTCCTGCTTGAGCGGGGGGGCTGGACTAGAAGACCTCCAAGGTCCCTTCCAGATTCTATTCTATTCTATTCTATTCTATTCTATTCTATTCTATTCTATTCCATTCCATTCCATTCCATATTTTCTATTCTATTCTATTCTATTCTATTCTATTCTATTCTATTCTATTCTATTCTATTCTATTCTATTCTATTCTATTCATTTTCTATTGCATTCCATATTTTCTATTCTATTCTATTCTATTCTATTCTATTCTATTCTATTCTATTCTATTCTATTCTATTCTATTCTATTCTATTCCATATTTTCTTTTCTTTTCTTTTCTATTCTATTCTATTCTATTCTATTCTATTCTATTCTCTAAGGCGGAATGGGATCTTTCCTAACAGAAATCCCATTTTTTCCCCTCGAAGGCCGGGCTTGCAATATTAGGTTCACATGGCGAAACCCCGGGATTAAATCGCAGCTTGGCTTCGAAAGCCACCGATCGAAGCGCGACTCTTTCGGCCGCTTTGCTGACCTGCCATTAGAGGGAGCCCGAGAGCCGCCGTTTTGGACCATAGGATCCCACAGGTGCGGCGCAAGCGCTTCTCTCTGGATTGCTATTTTCATTTTCATTTTATTTTTCCAAAAGCAAAAAAGCGCAGTAGCCAAAAAACAAAAACAAAAACAAAAAAAAACACCAGCATCTTAAGCGCTGCACTAAATTTCTCCCCTGTTTCATTAGCCTCTGAAAGTGGGGTGGGGGTGGGGGTGGGGGGGGGCTGCAGAGCGCGGTTGCCTAGGCGACTGCTTACAGCTCAGCCCCCGATTGGCTGCCCGAGCTTCGGCTTGCGGAGTTTCATGGCGCGCGGCTGCACCGTTGCACGGCGGAGCGAGTTGAGACTGAAAGCTTTTTAATTTAGCAAATGAGGAGAGGCCGACCTTGGAGGCGGGTTGAGAGATGGAGAAGAAGAAGAGGAAGGAGAGGAGCAGCATCAAGGAGGAAGCAAAAGAGGCTCGGAGGAGACCTGCAAATAAATAAAAGGATTGAAAGGAAATGGGGGTGGGGGAGAGAAATAAACCACCTTTTTCCAACCACAGGAAGGCAAAGGTTGTTTGTTCCCTGGGTGACGAAGCGCCTAATTAATCTGCACGATTGGGGGGGGGGGGTAGAATCCACGGATCATTTTGTGGGAGTAACAATTCATTTGGGCTTGTGCAAAAAATAAATAAATAAATAAAATCTTGCAAGCTACTGGAGTCATCCATGTGAGATGGGCAGCTCTAGAAATCCAAATTATGTTATTTATATGGGACTTTATTTTTATAAACATCTCAAGGAGGTGAACATACCTAATACACATGTTTTCCCCACAATAACAACCCTCCGAGGTGAGTTAGGCTGAAAGAGGGCGTGGCCCAAAGTCACCCAGCTGGCTTTCCTGCCTAAGGCGGGACTAGAACTCACAGTCTCCTGGTGATTGGCCCAAAGTCACCCAGCCGGCTTTCCTGCCTAAGGGAGGACTAGAACTCACAGCCTCCTGGTCATTGGCCCAAAGTCACCCAGCTGGCCTAAGGCGGGACTAGAATTCACAGTCTCCTGATGATTGGCCCAAAGTCACCCAGGTGGCTTTCCTGCCTACGGCGGCACTAGAATTCACAGTCTCCTGGTGATTGGGCCAAAGTCACCCAGCTGGCTTTCCTGCCTAAGGCGGGACTAGAACTCACAGCCTCCTGGTGATTGGCCCAAAGTCACCCAGCTGGCCTAAGGCGGGACTAGAATTCACAGTCTCCTGATGATTGGCCCAAAGTCACCCAGCTGGCTTTCCTGCCTAAGGGAGGACTAGAACTCACTGACTCCTGGTAATTGACCTAAAGTCACCCAGGTGGCTTTCATGTCTTAAGACAGAACTAGAACTCATTGTCTCCTAGTTTCCAGCCTGGTGCCTTAACCAGTGGATCAAACTAGCTCTCAAATAAAGGTATGAATAATCGGAAAGGAAGGAACGTATCTCATTGTCACTGCTTTGTCTTCTCACGCATGAGTCAGCCCTTCCTAATCTGGACCTCCTGCTCCAGATGTTCTCCTGACTTCAAACCCCAGAGGTCTCACCAAAAGGGGAATGCTGGAAAAGGAAGATTCAGATACCCGGAAGACACCCAGATGGGAAAGATGGTCAGAGTTTTGTTTCTTTCAAGGAGCTTCTTACCAAAAGAAATGTGAAACAAGAGATCCACAAAAAAAATCTGCAAATGGTAGAAACAAAAACTGTAAGGCTGTGTTTCTCGACCTCAGCAACCTTCCGGTGTGTGGACTTGAACTCCCAATATTCAACTTAACTGTGTTTAATTAAGCCTGCATTAGAATCTAGAATGTTGTGTGAAGGTATGGGGAGGTATGGATGTTGTGTTGATTGGATATTCAGCCATGCTGTCTGGCCTGATCCTGGAGGCCTCCTCCTCCTCCCCCCCTTCCTCTCCTTTTCTTTCCCTTTTCTCCACCATTCATTCATTCATTCATTTATTCTTCCTTCCTTCCTTCCTTCCCTCCTCTTCTTTTCCTCCTGTTCTCCTCTCCTCCTCTCTTCCTCTCCCTCTACCTCTTCTTCTTCTTCTTCTTCTTCTTCTTCTTCTTCTTCTTCTTCTTCTTCTTCTTTCTTCTCTTCTTCTTCTTCTTCTTCTTCTCTTCTTCTTCTTCTTCTTCTTCTTCCTCTTCTTCTTCTTCTTCTTCTTCTTCTTCTTCTTCTTCTTCTTCTTCTTCTTCTTCTTCTTCTTCTTCTTCTTCTTCTTCTTCTTCTTCTTCTTCTTCTTCTTCCTCCTTCTCCTCCTCCTCCTCCATCCTCTTCTTCTCATCTGACTTCAAACATCCCATCGTCTAGCCCAGGGGTAGGCAACCTTGGCTCTTTTATGACACGTGGACTTCAACTCCCAGAATTCCTCAGCCAGCCATGCTGAGGGGAAAGGGAGAGGTTTCCATGCTGAGCCATGCTGGCTCCGGAATTCTGGGAGTTGAAGTCCACGAGTCATAAAAGAGCCAAGGATGCCTACCCCTGGTCTAGCCAAATCTGACTGATTGTATCAAATCTGTCCTTTCCATCTGATGACGGCCATAGAGATCACCCCGTCAGTTACTGTGACATGATAGGGACGTTCCTTTCATCTCTGATTGGCTGTCCTCACCCACAGGAATCATTAAAGCAGGAAGTAACAGCCTCCGCCCGATAAAACAAGATTGCTGAGCAGGCCGAAAATCCATTTAATTCATCAGAAGGAAGGAAGGAATTGCTACCCTGGAGAATTGGCTTCCGTGGATTCTTAGCAGGGGATGATGGTTGTATAGAAGCCTAGTTTGTAATTATTGTTGCTTCTCTCTCTCCCCCCCCCCGCCCCCTTCCCACCACCCACCAGCAATATTGCTGTTGGTTGCAGCAAATAGCTAGAATCTACTTCAGGGTCCATAGAGGGAGCTATTGCAACAGGTTTAGTAAACTGTGTGTACCAATTCTCTCCCCCCCTCCCCCCTTGTGTGTCACAGAGCACTTCATAAGGTTCAGTTATTACTTTAAATGGAAAGAATCATATCCTCCTGAACGCATCGACCTGGTTCATCTGAAAATTTGATCAAGCTGGAAATGCATAATTCTGCAGGAGATGCTATTGTTTGCAACAGGTCCTGGCTGAACAATGCAACTCCTCGGCATTAATATAAGGAGTCCCAAGCAAGATTTATCAACAAGGATCACTTAATAAATTCATAGGAACAATGGCCTGCTTTTTTTCTGGGAGAATGGGACTGCCTGCCTAGGCAACTCTTAATAAGGACTAAGCTCAGTGGAATCTTTATGCAAACAGAGTTGGCTAGGGCTGCACTCTGGGTGTTTATTCCAAGCGACCAAAATAAAGAATAACTTCTATTAAGAATATTTATTCTTACTCTGCCCGTGGCCGTTCAGGTGGTCCTCGACTCACGCCCACAATGGAGCCCAAAGTTTCTGTGGCTGAGAAATTTGTCTAACAACAACAACAACAACAACAACAACAATAATAAAGTTGGAAGGGACCTTGGAGGTCATCTAGTCCAACCCCCTGCTCAGGCAGGAAACCTTATACCATTTCGGACAAATGGCTGTCCAGTCTCTTCTTAAAAACATCCAGTGTTGGAGCATTCACCGCTTCTGGAGGCAGGTTGTTCCACTGATGAATTGTTCTCATTGTCAGGACATTTCTCCTTAGTTCTAGGTTGCTTCTCTCTTTGGTTAGTTTCCATCCATTTGCAAGCTAACAAATTAGCAAGTCCACTTTTGGGGAGGGGGCATGCAATGACTCAGCGGTTAAGGTGCTGAGTTTGTCAGTTGGAAATCTGGCAGTCCAGGTTTGAGACCCAAGCATCATGCAACGGGGTGAGCTCCCGTTCCTTGCTCCAGCTCCTTGCAACCCTAGCAATTTGAAAGCATGCAAATGCGAGTAGATAAATAGGTACCACTTTGGTGGGAAGGTAATTGTTCTCCGTGACGGCATGTGGACCACACGACCACGGAAATGCCTTCGGACAGCGCTGGCTCAAAAAGTCTTGAAACGGAGATGAGCACCGCCCCCCCCCCCTATAGTTGGCAACTGATTAATTGTTCTGACTGTCAGGAAATTTCTCCTTAGTTCTAGGTTGCTTCTCTCTTTGGTTAGTTTCTATTTATAATAATAATAATAATAATAATAAAGTTGGAAGGGACCTTGGAGGTCAGCGAGTGCAACCCCCTGCTCAGGCAGGAAACCCTATACCATTTCGGACAAATGGCTGTCCAGTCTCTTCTTAAAAACTTCCAGTGTTGGAGCATTCACCGCTTCTGGAGGCAGGTTGTTCCACTGGTTAATTGTTCTAACTGTCAGGAAGTTTCTCCTCAGTTCCAGGTTGCTTCTCTCCTTGATCAGTTTCCATCCGTTGCTTCTTGTCCTGCCTTCAGGCGCCTTGGAAAATAGCTTGACTCCCTCTTCTTTGTGGCAGCCCCTGAGATATTGGAACACTGCTATCATGTCACCCCTCGTCCTTCTCTTCCTTAAACTAAACATACCGAATTCCAGCAACCGTTCCTTATAAGTTTTAGCCTCCAGACCTCTAATCATCTTTGTTGCTCTTCTCTGTACTCTTTCTAGGGTCTCAACATCTTTTTTAAGGGGATAAGTTAAGGGGATCACGTGACTTTGGGACACAGCAACCGTCGTAAATTCAGTTGCCAAGCATCTGAATTTTGATCACGCGGCCGTGGGAATGCTGTAACAGTCCTAAGTGGGAAAAACAATCCTAAGTCACTTTTTTTCAGTGCCGTTGTAACTTTGAACGGTCACTAAATGAACTCTTGGGAGTCTACTTGTATTCCTCTTTGACCTTTGCACACAGGAACACACAGGCGCAGACAATCCCATGATATCACGAAACCTGTTGTGCGTGCAGTCAACCAATTGTCTGAAGAAATAGGAACGCTAAGCCGGAGAAATTTGCAGTTAGCTCTGGAGTGACCTTTGTGAAAATCATTTTGATAACATCTAGTTTCTATTAATCGTGGCGGCAGATTCCGGGCTGCTGCAGGTTCTCGTTGGTCATTTTAATTGTTTAATTGGCTTCTTCAGTCAGTGAATGTCCACAATAGAGAACTGGGCTTAATTAAAAAGTTGTGGCAGATAACGGAGGGAATCTTGTCTATTCTTATTTAGAACGTAACAGAGTTGCAGCAGCTCTGGTTTCTTGGGAGAGGCAAACCAGCTTCGCTAGCGCTTCCTGGAATGGCCTTAGCGCTTCCTGGAATGGCCCTAGCGCAGGGGTAGGCAACCTTGGCTCTTTTATGACTCGTGGACTTCAACTCCCAGAATTCCTGAGCCAGCCATGCTGAGGGGAAAGGGAGAGGTTTCCAAGCTGAGCCATGCTGGCTCAGGAATTCTGGGAGTTGAAGTCCACGAGTCATAAAAGAGCCAAGGTTGCCTACCCCTGCCCTAGCGCTTCCTGGAATGCCCCTAGTGCTTCCTGGAATGGCCCTAGTGCGGGATGCCCCTAGCACTTCCTGGAATGGCCCTAGCGCTTCCTGGAATGCCCCTAGTGCTTCCTGGAATGGCCCTAGCGCTTCCTGGAATGGCCCTAGCGCTTCCTGGAATGCCCTCGCGCTTCCTGGAATGGCCCTAGCGCGGAATGCCCCTAGCACTTCCTGGAATGGCCCTAGCGCTTCCTGGAATGGCCCTAGCGCTTCCTGGAATGCCCCTGGCGCTTCCTGGAATGGCCCTCGTGCTTCCTGGAATGGCCCCTAGCGCTTCCTGGAACGGAGGGCAATTGGGCGCAGTACCATTCTTGAGCCAAAGCTGTATCTTTCTCAGGAGCCTTCTCCTGTCCACCTGTTCTGTCCATCAGGTGTCTCCTGGAGGGGGTTCTAAGCAGACAATCACCACACCCCTGCCTTCCTCTGTGTGCCAGACTTGACTTGACTTGAGAATCTTTGACCTGAGGTTTAGGGGCATCCGATGATCACAAAGGACTCCAGTCACCTGGCGCACACTTCATCCAGGTAGCGTTACCGGGTGTGGGCATTTGGAAAGCTATCGCTGTCGCTGCATATGAGGGAGCCGAGGTACTTGAATTGCTCTACTTTCTTCAGGTCTTCTGCACCAATGCTGAAGGTTCCATCGGTTTGAGGGCCACCTTCTAGATATTCCCTTTTCTTGATAGACCTCATAGAAACATATTGCTTTATTTTCGCATTGTTGGAACACAGGGAGACTTTTCAAAGTTAGATAAAGACTCATTTACTGAGTCTGTTTTTTTAAAACCAGGAGAGAAAGTTTTTTTTTTTTTTGAGGTATGTAAAATTATCCTCATTATCCTATTTTAACCCAGGCTTAATATAACCAAAGCTCTTCATGGGATGACAAATTCCATATTTTATGAATATAGTTCAACATCACATTGAGAGGCATCTCTATAATATTTCTTTCCGAAATTGTCCTGAGACGTCTGATTATTTGGAATCAAAATAGAGTTGGACGTGACCAAAACAGATAAATAAAAGAAACTTCAAATTTCTTGCAACACCAGCACAGAATAATGTACCATCCATTCTTTCTTAAACAATTGTTGAAGAGTTCAATAAATATATATAAAAAATAATATTTTCTGGTGAATTAATTTCATGTTTAAATCAGAAGAAATGTATTTCACACTCCTCAACCCAGGATCCATTCCAGTTCTTCATTCCACAAAGCATTTATGTAACTTATTTTATTATTTAATTACTTATAAAATTGAATGGTTGATTTTCTATTTAAACACTGCATCACAAGGATCTTTCAAATCAGACGTACCCAGAAGCCACTGGAATGTTCATCAACACAGGTTTTCATTGTACATATTTTCCAACAAATATTGTCAGTCAGTTCTGTTCATTACACAATCTCTCTAAATCTTTTAAAGCAACTATTAGAAACCGACCGATTCAAAGTAGTGATCCTTTGATTAGTTCAAGGATTCCAGTAAAATTCTGCTTTTTTCAATTTGGATCATAGGTGGTTCTCGAAGTTTGAATGTTGTCAAAGGAGCAATCAAATCTCAGGGAGTCGTTCACAACAGGTCTGTTTATGTCTCTGCGTGTCTGTGTGTACAGAGAAAGATAGTGTGTTTGTGTTTTATATTGTATATATTATATTGGAGAACTGCTCTCCAAGGGAGATGGGTGGTTGAGAAATATGAAGTATAAATTATACTGGCTTCGATCATTTCCCTGGCTATTTTTGTACCTGCTCGGCCAACAATCTTAGTAGCTGTGAAATTCATTCTATTGACTTTATTCAACTCCTGGCTAACTCTTGCTGGCTGATGCTCCTTTGGGGCCTGGTGATTAATGCTGTTAAAGGAATGAATACAGATAGTCCTTGACTTATGATGGGACAATTAGTGACTGTTCAAAGTTATGACAGACCCTGAGAAAGCTATAGGTAGTCCTCAACTTATGACCACAACTGAGCCCAAAATTTCTGTTGCTAAGTGAGACCGTTGTTAAGTGAGTTTTGCCCCATTTTATGACCTTTCTCACCACAGTTGCTAAGTGAATCACTGCAGTTGTTAAGTTAGCCACACGGTTGTAAAAGTGAATCTGGCGTTCCCCCATTGACTTTGTTTCTCAAAAGGTGGTCACATGACCTTGGGACACAGCAACCATCATAAATATGAGCCAGTTGCCAAGTGTCCGAATTTTGAACACATGACTGTGGGGACGCTGCAACGGTTGTTAAGTGTGGAAAACGGTCGTACATCACTTTTTTCAGGGCCATTGTAATTTCAAACGATCATTAAATAAATAAGTTGAGGACTAGCGTGATGCCATCAACCAGTGGTCCTCTTCCACATCACAACCCCATCCACCTCTATCACATCCCCATCAATCATTATCCCATTTGGACCACAATAATTCTGGTTCCCATTCTGTTTAATGAATCACAAACACAGGAACGGAAATTATCACTTGAAGAACATAAAGTCCCTGCTTATTTTCTAAATGAAGTGCTGAATATCCCAAGAGTCCTTGGACAAGGAGACATCTAGCAAAACTTCTGTCACATCAACCAATGGACCTCTGCCATGTCATGACCCCATCAACCAGTGGACCTCTCCCACATCACGACCCCATCAACCAATGGTCCTCTCCCACATCACAATCCCATCAACCAGTAGTCCTCTCCCACATCACGACCCCATCAACCAATGGTCCTCTCCCACATCACGACCTCATCAACCAGTGGTCCTCTCCCACATCACGACCCCATCAATGAGTGGTCCTCTCCCACATCACGACCCCATCAACCAGTAGTCCTCTCCCACATCATGACCCCATCAACCAGTGGTCCTCTCCCACATCACGACCCCATCAACCAGTGGTCCTCTCTCACATCACGACCCCATCAACCAGTGGTCCTCTTTCACACCACAACCCCATCATGATAGGGACCACTGGTTGATGGCATCATGATGTGGGAGATGACCACTGGTTGATGGGGTTGTGGTGTGAAAGAGGACCACTGGCTGATGGGGTCATGATGTTGAAGAAGACCACTGGTTGATGGATCATGATGTGAGACCACTGGTTGTTGGGGTCGTGATGTGGAAGAAGACCCCGGTTGATGGGATCTGACATAAGATCACTGATTGATGGCATTGTGTTGTGGAAGAAGACCCACTGGTTTATGGGGTCATAATGTGGAAGAAGACCACTGGTTGATGGCGTCATAATCAATCCTACAGCTATCAAGCACAATAGTGGAATAAAACTGATTCACACAGAGACGCCGATTTCTGAAGAGTAGATGCTGGGAACAAACAATAGTTTTTGTTTGATTGTTGTTGCGGTTGCCCCGCGTGTGAAATTTCAGAGGTTCTATTTGGCTGCTATCAAAGGAAAGAGGACATTTTATTTAAATCCACGAAGGCCATTCTTAAATTCTTCGAATCCTCCGCATCTTGGCACCTGCTGCATTGTAAATAGGCAGCAGAGAAATCAATTCTTGGGTATTGAATGAAGGCTTTGTATGGTCCTGAATGAAAACATTTCTCTGCTTCGTGTTTTGAAAGAAAACTAAAACCAGCCAAGTACTTTCTTCTTAGTTCAGGACACTAATGGTAATTGGAACGTTGAAAGGAAAGGTGTTTTGTATTGTCAAAAATTACAGGTGAAATTGTTCCTAAGTAGCTGGGATGAAGCTACTGTTCGGCACACTTACACTGCATAACGTCTGTACTTGCGTGCATTTACTTCTCGCTGAACAATTTTTACCATGGCAACACATTCCACAATATCATCAAGCTTTGGCAGTCTGGGAAGTGCAATGGATGAGGAGTACATACATACACAAAGCACAAAGGTCTTTAGTAGCCAATAATAGCAGAGCCCTAAACGTCTTCCGTGATTTTCCAGTGGGAGAACAGCCCTCGTGGGACAGATTTACGAGTGCAGCCATCAAACAAGGAAGGAGGCTAAGTATATATCTGATGTGATAAATCAAGTTCTAAGTACTGAAGTGAATAGTAACAAGGCCTGTAACTTTGGGACGAGCAGAGTTTGAGCTGTTTGCGGCACGCACAAAAGTACATTCGATGGGTGGAAAATCTGAGAATAGAATGTGCTAAAGAACTTTGGGCCAAAACCATCTGGTAAATCTGGCATTCTGGAAGCTCCTTCTTCAAACCAGAAGTAATCTGGTCCAGAGCGTCACCAGCTGCTTCCAGTAGAAGACACTCTTTGTAGCCCAGGGTTGAACTGTGGGGTCTTTGGTGATCCTGAGCTTGGTTATTTTTTGCAGATGTTTCATTACCCAACTAGGTACCACCACCAGCATTGATATTACCTAGTTGGGTAATGAAAGGTCTGCAAACAATGAAGCTCAGAGAGCACCAAGAACCGCACAGTCCTCCTCCTCCTCCTTCTCCTCCTCCTCCCCCCACCAATCACATTCTCTTCTAGCACAGATGATGTTGCCTAGTTGGGTGATGAAATGTCTGGAAGAAAACAACGAATCTTAGAAAGCATCCAGAATCCCATTGTTGTCCTTTTCCTCCTCCTCCTCCTCCTCCTCCTCCTCCTCCTCCCTCCTCCTCCTCCTCCTCCTCCTCCTCCTCCCCACCACTCACATCTCTTCTGCACAGATGATCTTGCCTATTTGGGTATGAAATGGTGTAGAAATAAAACAACCAATCTTAGAGAGCATCCAGAATCCGCATTGTTGTCCTTTTCCTCTCCTCCTCCTCCTCCATCCTCCTCCTCCTTCCTCCTCCTCCTCACTCCTCCTCCCCTCTCCTCCTCCTCCTCCTCCTCCTCCTCCTCCTCCTCCTCCTCCTCCTCCTCCTCCTCCTCCCCCACCAATCACATTCTCTTCTAGCACAGATGACGTTACCTAGTTGGGTGATGAAATGTCTGGAAGAAAACAACAAATCTTAGAAAGCATCCAGGATCCCATTGTCGTCGTCATCGTCGTCATCGTCGTCGTCATCGTCATCGTCATCGTCGTCGTCGTCATCCTCCTCCTCCTCCTCCTCCTCCTCCTCCTCCTCCTCCTCCTCCTCCATCACCACTTCACAAACCACTCTCCCTTCTAGCCCTGATGATGTTTCCTAGTTGTGTGATTCAGAGGAGGAACAGTTATATCTAACTGTTACTGAAAAGGGTTACTCAAAGAGGGCTCCTTCTCCTGTTCCCATCAGAGTGTTAAAAAAAAGAAAAGAAAGATGGCAGCTGGGGCTCTCTGATTGAAGCCCCACCTCCTTTTAAAGTAGACTGTAGTTGCCCATCTTGACATTTTGTGTTCCTATCCTGGACTGCCCTGATTACCATTCTGGGATCTCCATGCCTGGAGAGTCACAGATCAAGGAAAGCTGGGTTAAAACATTCCCAATTCTTTTAATATTTTCTAGGTCACGGTTTTATAGTTTCTAATTACCCTGTGAATGAATCTTGGGCTTTTAATGTGTAGGAAGTCCCTTTGGGAGGATGAATCTCTTTAAGTTGGCCTATAAACACAGAAGCATAATTTAACAAAATCTATAGTGGTGGTTCTGAGATTTCGTGATGACCTCTCAATACATTCCCTTCCCTTGTCTTCTGGGCTGCAAGAGAAAATGTAGGTCAGTGGAAATGTTTGCTAATTTGCCTTTTGATATCTGAACTCTTTGCGCCTTAAAGTCTTGGCAAATTGCACAATCACTCTACCTTCTGTTGTTTGCCATGAACAAAGGATTAAATCAACAGAATCCCTTTATCCCTCTTTCATCCTATGGCTGAGAACACATTAGTCAATCAACCAAAATTTAAAAGAGTTTTGCATGCATACAAAACTGTTTCCAGATATACAGCTGGCCTGGTTATGCAAACCTTAATGAAACCTGGCTGTGTTACTCTGAAGAATCTGTATGCATGACATACATTTGACAAGAAATATTATTGCATTCAGCAATTGAATTTGTAGATGTGCATTTAAAAAGAAAAAACACCTTCCGAGAATGTATTTCAATGGAATGGCTTGCCTCCAGAAATTGTGGGTGATCCATCAGCGGAGGTTCTTCAGAAGAGATTGGACAGCCATTTGTCTGAAGTGGTATAGGGTCTCCTGCCTGAGCAGGAAGTTGGACTAGAAGACCTCCAAGGTCCCTTCCAACTCTATTATTCGATGTTCTATGTTCATGTGAACTGATAAGAAAAAGACGTGGTAAGAAAAACCAAAGGAACAAATATAGACTGGGCGAGACCTGGCTTAAAAACAGTAAGTGTGAGAGGGACCTTGGAGTCCTAGTGGACGATCACTTGACCATGAGTCAGCCGTGTGCAGCAGCAGCCAAAAAAGCTAATACTATCCTGGGTTGTATAAACAGAGGCATAGAATCAAGATCACGCAAAGTATTAGTACCGCTTTATAAAACCCTAGTAAGACAATACCTTGAATACTGCAGCCAATTTTGGTCACCATATCACAAAAAAGATGTTGAGAGTTTGGAAAAAAAATTCACAGAAGAGCAACTAAGATGATCAAAGGTCTGGAGACCAAAACATACGAAGAACGTCTGCAGGACTTGGGTTTGGCTAGTCTAAAGAAAAGAAGAAATAGGGGAGACAGGATAGCAGTATTCCAGTATCTGAGGGGCTGCCACAAGGCAGAGGGGGTCACGTTATTCTCCAAAGCACCAGAGGGAAGGACGAGAAACAACGGTTGGAAATGATCAGAGAGAGAAGCAACCTGGAATTAAGGAGAAACTTCCTGACAGTGAGGACAATCAACCAGTGGAACAGCTTGCCTCCAGCAATTGTGGGCGCTCCATCACTGGAGATTTTTAAGAAGAGGCTAGACAGTCACTTGTCTGAGATGGTATAGGTTCTCCTGCTTGAGCGGGGGGCTGGACTAGAAGACCTCCAAGGCCCCTTCCAGTTCTATTCTATTCTATTCTATTCTATTCTATTCTATTCTATTCTATTCCAGTCTATTCTATTCTATTCTATTCTATTCTATTCTATTCTATTCTATTCTATTCTATTCTATTCTATTCTATTCTATTCCATTCCATTCCATTCCATTCCATTCCATTCCATTCCATTCCATTCCATTCCATTCCATTCTGTATTGCCAATAGCCCAAGCTACAATGAAATTTTCTATAAATTAAAACACAAAGGGGACACTTCGTGACGAATTCTTCTTTCCCTTCCTCATTTCCAGACGCATTCGAGGCATGTACTGTATGCATTATGTACCCTTTCTTTTTCTCCAATGAAAGTTCATTTCATTTTCTCGTTCTTTATGAGCTCTTTTCTTGAGCTGAATAGGGTTGCCACCGATGCCTCCCCGTAAACAGGAAGCTAATGATTTCCCTCCAAGTATAATATGTAGATAATTAAGTTAATGTTTCTTTTTTTAGCCATCCGAGTGTCTTAACTGCCTTCAGACAATATACATCTTTTTGGTGCGGTTCGATTCATGTGGTTAATTTAACTGCGCGGCACAATTGTGGAGAGAAATATATCGGCGAACATAATTGCGATGCCATGTTCATCATTACATTTCAGAAAGATTCCTTTAAATCCTCAGCTTGGTAATTTCCTTCAGAGCCGGGCAATTTAGCCTTCCTTTCCCTCTCCCCAAGGTATTAAATGTCTGGTTTAAGTATGAAGGATTGGCTTCTGGTTTGTCTGCTTGTTAAAGCGTAAGTGGCACTGTGTAAACTTCTGCACGGAAGAAGAACATTTGGGGAGATGGGAAGGCAAAGTCCCTGGCCCTTATTTCAGAAAGCATCTCATTAATTCTTAAAGTACGTTCATCAGAGGTTCAACGCTATTGTGGACTCAGGAAATAAGGACTTGGGAAAGGGCAGGAGCTGAAAAAGCAGAAGCCTAATCTTTACTGGAACGGAGTCTATGGATTAACACTGAATCTTAAAATCAGCCAGGGTTGGTGCGAAACGAAAAGAAGCGATACTTGCAAAAATTCGTTTAGTGACCGTTTAAAGTGGCAACGGCACTGAGAAAAGCGACTTATGACCGTTTTTCACACTGAACGACCGTTGAAGCATCCCCGCGGTCACGTGATCAAAATTCAGAGGCTCGGCAACTGGCATGTACTTAGGACTGTTGCAGTGTCCCGGGGGGGGGTGTCACGTGATCCCTTTTGGTGACCTTCTGACAAGCCAAGTCAGAAGGGGGAAGCCGGATTCACTTCACAACTTATCAACGGCAGTGATCCGCTTAACAACTGAGGCGAGAAGGGTCGTAAAACGGGGCAAAACTCACTTAACGACAGAGATTTTGGGCTCGATTGTGGTCGTAAGTCGAAGACTTACCCATGCATTTCTGATTGCAAAGTCTGTTCATGAGAAGATCCAGCGATCTTATTGTGTACAGACTAAAGAAGGAGGAGAAAGGGAGACGGAGGAAAAACAGGAAAATTTCATCGGCTTATTTGATTCCTGTTCTCCTTGATCTCTTTCCTATACATCTTATTACAAAAGCTTTGCAATTAAAAGCCAGCTGTGGGGTTATGCTGAGGATACAAATGTGGATGGCTGGGGATGGAGAATGCCACGCTTATCGTCTCAAGTCACTGCAAAATATACTGAAAATACGGTACAGTTGTATTACATAGAGCAGATAGGTCTATGATTTCAATCTGGCATGTCCTCCCTCGCCCTCCCTTTTCCTTCTCTCTTCCCTTTTGCTTCACACTTTTTAGATTTGATCTGGAGGGAGGGAGGGAGGGAGGGAGGGAAGAAGGAAGGAAAGAAGGAAAGAAGGAAAGAAGGAAAGAAGGAAAGAAGGAAGGAAGAGAATAGAATGGAGGTGGGAAGGAAGGAAAGAAGGAAGGAAGATAGAATAGAATAGAATGGAGGTGGGAAGGAAGGAAGGAAGGATAGAATGGAAGTGGGAAGGAAGGAAGAATAGAGTGGAGGTGGGAAGGAAGAGGAATAGAAGGAAGGAAGGAAGGAAGGAAGGAAGGAAAGAATAGAATGGAGGTGGGAAGGAAGGAAGGAAGGAAGGAAGGATAGAATGGAAGTGGGAAGGAAGGAAGAATAGAGTGGAGGTGGGAGGGAAGAGGAATAGGAAAGAAGGAAGGTAGAATAGAATAGAATGGAGGTGGGAAGGAAGGAAGGAAGGATAGAATGGAAGTGGGAAGGAAGGAAGAATAGAGTGGAGGTTGGAGGGAAGAGGAATAGAGAGAAGGAAGGAAGGAAGGAAGGAAGGAAAAGAAAGGTAAAAAAGAAAATGAAACGAGGGAGGAGGAGGAGTAAGGGGAAGAGGAAAGGGAAGAAGAAAAAGGAGAAGAAGAAAGAGGAGGAGGAGGAGGAGAAGGAGAAATATTTATGAGGCAAGGGAGGCAAGGAAAGAGAGGAGACAAGGTGGAAGAAGCAGCGGCACGCGACACTCCATCAGAGTAACCGGAATGCAAGAATGTCCCACTTTTCAGCCCTTTTACGCTGCAAAGGCTTTTGAAGAATGTTTGACACGCAGCCACCCGGTGCTTCAGAGGCAGGGAGAAAAGAAGAAGCAGAAAGCTTTTTTATTATTATTATTATTATTATTATATTTTTTTCCTGATGTCAAGGAGATCCATTTTCTAACTGGCGTCGTCCCCTGGCGCTCTTCTCTCCCAGGCGGTTGGATACCAGCAGCAGAACCTTAAAAACACAATAAAATCAAAAATGTTTTATTCACCAACAGGGAAAATTCCACCCCAGACCAAAAGACAACCAAGTGTTTTATTTGCTGTCAGTTATAAAATCCCCAGGGTGGAGGGAATGTCAAGCCGGCAGCATTATCTCCCCCCCCCCATCCAAAAAAAAGAAGAAGAAAAAAAACCCCAGCAGCAATTCGAATCAAACATTCTCAAAATCAGCATCGGGGGCAGCAATATGGGGAATGCTTGAAAGGAAGGAAGGAAGGAAGGAAGGAAGGAAGGAAGGAAGGAAGGAAGGAAGGAAGGAAGAGGTGGATGAGCAGCCAAGAGGGGAGGGGGGGCTCCACACCCAGCCCCGTTCAGGTGCTTTGTCCCTAAGGGGGGTCCTTCCGTTTCCTAACTCTAGAGCTGGAACTTTAGACAAGGGGATCTTTTAGAAACACGGTTGCCCACCAGCTGATGGATTGCTCCCTTCCTTCCTTCGCCCCTTCCCTCTTCCGTTCCCCTTCTCTCTCTCTCTCTCTCTCATTCCTTTCTCCCTCCCTCCCTTCCCCTCCCATTTCTCCTTTTTCTCTATTCCTCTTCTCTCCCCTACTTTCTATTTTTCCTTCCTTCCTTCCTTTTTCTCCTCCTCCTCCTCGTGCTTTTCCTTCTCCTTTTCCTCGTGCTTCTCCTTCTCCTCCTCCTCCTCCTTCTTCTCCTCCTCCTCCTTCTTTTTATTCTTCTCCTCCCTCCTCCTCCCCTCCTCCTTCCTCCTCCCCTCCTCCTCCTTTTATTCCTTCTCCTCCTCCTCCTCCCCTCCTCCTCCTCCTCCTTCTCCTTCTCCTCCTCCTCCTCCTCGTGCTTCTCCTTCTCCTTCTCCTTCTTCTCTTCTTGTTCTTTTCCCTCTTGTTCCCCTATCATGTGTCTCCTTCTCCTTTACCTCCTCCTCCACCACAGCTTTAAACTGTTTCTCTGTGAAAACGTTGTCACTGTGGCACCATCAGGCAAGTGATCAGGGAGTTCTACTGATCCAACAGATCAGGGAAAAAACTGGAACGCCTAAAAGCAAGAGAGAACATTTTGATAGCCAGGGGTTCCAGACGACGTCTTGGTTTCAACGGAGAGGGCCACCATCAATGCAGCACTTGGAGGAGAGAGAGTCCCAGATCACAGATATGGATGAACGCAGAGTCTTCTGTTCCGCTCCCCACCCCAGTTCCCTCCTGTGGGAAGAAAAGTCTTCATCCTGGTTCATCCAAGCCGGGAATAAATAAAACAACATGGCGACTGCTTTGGGAAGAAGGTTACAGTTTATTGAAGAGCCAGAATGATAGTTCTTGCAGGAAGGAGAGAAATCAAGGAGAAGGGCTGAGCACATGTGGAGTAGGTTTTTATACCCTCTGAAAGCCTTTTGTTTGGAAGTTTCCTGTTCCTGTGGCATGAACTTGGAGGCTATTTCCTGTGTCACGTATTCTGACCTGAGTTTAGGTGTGCCTCTCTGGTATTCTTGATGGTAATGGGTTAGTCCAGGGGTAGGCAACCTTGGCTCTTTTATGACTCGTGGACTTCAACTCCCAGAATTCCTGAGCCAGCCACGCTGAGGGAAAAGGGAGAGGTTTCCAAGCTGAGCCATGCTGGCTCAGGAATTCTGGGAGTTGAAGTCCACGAGTCATAAAAGAGCCGAGGTTGCCTACCCCTGGGTTAGTCCTATTATGTCCCATCTCAGGTGGGGTATGCAGATTTTAGGTCTTTTGTCTTCTTGATCTCCTAGCTGGCTCCAGCTTTCTGATGGTTACATCTGCATTTGTATAGGGCTGGTTCCTGCTTGGGGCAGAGAGACTTGGGGGCATGGTTGGCTTCTGCTTTTAAAAATCCTTTTGAGGAAATATATTTTTCTGCCCTTTTTAATATTTCCTTCTCTGAGGGGCTGACTTCCCACACTCCCATCCCCAGGCACTGCAGAAAATTACATTACCTGCAAATCAGGATTTATTTGGGAAACCTTCTTAGTGCCACTTCATGAAGCTTTAGTAAGACCACACCTGGAACGCGGCCACCAATTTTGGCCACCACATTATAACAAAGATGTTGAGACTCTGGAAAGAGTCCAGAGAAGAGCAACAAAGATGATTAGGGGCCTCGTGGCTAAAATATATGAAGAACGGTTGCAGGAATTGGGTAGGTCTAATCTAGTGAAAAGAAGGACTGGGAGTGACCGGGTAGCAATGTTTCAATATTTGAGGGGCTGCTGCAAAGAAGAGAGAGGGGGTGTGTGTGTCAACCTATTTTCCAAAGAACCAGAAGGCAAGAGAAGAAACAACGGGTGGGAAACTACTCAAGGAAAGAAGCCAACTAGAACTAAGGAGAAATTTCCTAACAGTGAGAAGAATTAGCCTTCAGTGGAACGTCTTGCCTCCAGAAGTTGTGGGTGTTCCATCACTGGAGGCTTTCAAAAAGAGACTGGCAAACTTTTATCTGAAATGTTACAGGGTTTCCTGCTTGAGCAGGGGGTTGGACTAGAAGACCTCCAAGGTCCCTTCCAACTCTGTTATTCTTAGACAAATCAAAATTTGACTGGAAGGGAATCAGAGGAGCAATAAACAGACACGTCTTTCCTCTCTGAGGTGCCCCTTTCTTTAAAATGGGCACTTACACATTGTCAAAGAACAAGTGAAAAGTACATTTGCTTAAGCTACAGCCTCCCCTGTACATATTGGGTTAAATCCAAAGGCAGTTTGGTTTCCCCAGCCAAAAGCATCCCTGATCCTAGGAAACAAGCCAGATCACTACATTCTGAAAGGTGAGTGGAACCAGGAGAAAGCAACATTTAGTTCACTTTTAATGAAAGTTTACATTCCTCCAGTGCAGTGGTTTTCAAACCTGGCAACTTTAAGATGCGTTGGACTTCAACTCCCAGAATTCCCTAGGCCTAGCCGTTCATCCTAAAGATGCCAAGTTTGAAAAACATTGCAATGGGATAAACGTCAAAATCTCCTCTTGCTTTATCTCAGCTTCTGGGGTCTTGGTGGACACATCAGAGTAGGCATCTTCATACTGCAGAAATATTTCTTCGCTGCCTTTCCCCAAGAATTTCCCCCCCCAGGTGCTCAGGATAGCTTGGCCATACCTAGTGGTCTCCTGTTCAAATATTAAGCTTAGCCTTTGCAATCAGTCAACGTTGACCAAGATTATCAGCTGGGCATTCATTAATTGGCTCGAAAACTTATCCTTCTCCAATAAAGGAGAATATTTGTAGCTCAAAGTTGAATTCAGGGGTCCTCTGTGTTGTCTGAGCTTGGTTGGTTTCTTGCAGTCATTTTGTGACCCAGGTAGGTAACATCATCAGTGCTAGAAGGGAGTGGGGATTCTATTCTATTCTATTCTATTCTATTCTATTCTATTCTATTCTATTCTATTCTATTCTATTCTATTCTATTCTACGGAAACATGGTGGGATGAAACCCACAAATGGAACACACAGCTAGAGGGATTTAAATTATTTAAAAGAAACAGACCAAATAAAAGAGGAGGTGGAGTTGCTCTCTATATAAGAAATAACTACATCTCTACAGAAATAGAGCACAACAATGATGAAAACTGTCTTGAATGCATTTGGGTCAATATAAAAGGGAGAAAAAATGACATTGCCATAGGTGTATACTATAGGCCACCCAACCAAACAGAGGAAATAGACGAACTTTTTGCTAGTCAGCTAACTAAGGTATGTAGGAAGCACATCACAATAGTAATGGGGGATTTTAACTACCCTGACATCAACTGGGAGACAAACTCTGCACCAAGTGAGAGATCACACAGATTCCTGACAAACCTAGCAGACAACTTTGTCTCCCAAAAAGTAGAGAAGGGAACTAGGGGACTAGCCATTCTGGATCTAATTCTCACTAACAGAGATGAAATGATAGAAGGTGTTGAAGCCACAGGAACCTTGGGAGGTAGTGATCATGTAATATTGGAATTCAACATTATGGAAGCACAAGCAATAGAACACAGTCAAACTAGAGTCTTGGACTTCAAGAGAGCTAATTTCAATAAACTTAGAGAGGGCTTGGGAAGGATTCCATGGATGAGAATCCTCAAGGGGAAAACAACTCAAGAAGCTTGGGAAATTTTGAAAAGCGAGATAATAAAAGCCCAGTCTAGCACAATACCAACAAGGAGGAAAAATAACAGCTCTCAAAAGAGACCAGCATGGCTGCATAAAGAACTCTCTGATAAATTGAAAGATAAAAAGGACAAGTATAGAAAGTGGAAAGAGGGGCACATAACAA
>JALGBA010003950.1:0-120056 GCA_023970755.1 Azemiops feae
ATGAGAACGCAAATACAATCTAGATATGAAAAAGATGTTAAAATAGATGGTTTTAACTTGGGGACAACAGAGTTAGATGAAATACTCACGGGAACGGAAGAAAAATGGATAAAAAAATGTATAGTTACTTACTACATATGGAGTTAGAGGAGGAACAAGTGAAAGAAACAATGATAAAATGGACAAGGAATTTTGGATATCCGATTGAATTAGACAGATGGCAGCAACTATGGGAAAGAAACTATAAACTGACAATGGCGATAGCGTATAAAGAAAATATGTACAAAATGTTTTATAGATGGCACGTGTCTCCAGAAAGATTAGCTAAAATGTTTAAGGACAGATCTATGAAATGTTGGAAATGTCACCAAATACCTGGTTCTTTTTATCATATGTGGTGGACGTGTGTAGAAGCTAAAACTTATTGGAATATAATTAGAACATGGATAGAAAAGATGATACAACAACGTATAGAACTAAGACCAGAAATATTCCTGTTGGGTATTTTACCAGAGAAATATAATAAAGAGAAAACATATTTGATTATTCATATAATCACTGCAGCTAGGATTGTGTTTGCACAAAATTGGAAAGCACTGAAAGCCGCCCCAGAGGGAGAGGTGATTGGGAAAATATTGGAATGTGCGGAAATGAATAGATTAACAATGATAATCAAAGATAAGACAGAGTCAGAGTATTATGAAATTTGGGGAATTTTTTATGATTGGGTGAAAAGAGAATATGGTTAAAAGATAGTTAACACCAATTTAGATGGAAGAAAAAGGAGGAGATAAGGAGGGAGACCCAGGCGACACAGTTTTCTTTTTTAAAACAAGTTTTATTAATTTTTCAATTTTTACATCAAGGTGCTTAGGAAACAACGTGGTGATGGGGTAATCAATTATCCAAAAACAAAGTCATAGATGTATAGCTCAAGTTAACTCCTTAAAGGTTCCCTCTCTATTTCCCTCAATTAATATAATATATTCAAATTAATACATTTCTAAATAAGATTCAATCAATCAATAAAATTATCATTAGCATTTTACCTATATAAATCCAAATCCTGTTTTTAAGCTTTACTAAATTCCAATTACCATATTCCAATTTAGCCTTAAATAAGCATATTGTTTACACTTCGGGTATCCCTAGTTTCCCTCGTTTCATAACATAATTATAATGTCTAAAATAAACATATTATTCCAACAATTACATTCTTACATTTCCCACATATATTGTGTCTTATTCTGATAACTCCTAATTTACTAATACCATATCTTCCATTGTCACAATCCATTTCCTTGTTCTCATTCCATTACAAGATGATTATCATACCTAAAATAAACATATTATTCCAAAAAATACATTCTTACTCTGTTTCACATATATATTCTATTTCTTATCCTAGTAGCTCCTCATTTAAAACCTTTTTCATATTACAATTCCAAACTATAATCTGACCAATAATTTTCATCTCGGTTATAGGTCTAAATCCTAAACATTAAATCAGTCCATATCACTAAAAAGCCTTTTTAACCCATTAAGTACAATTTTAAATCCCATTTTTAAATCTTACTCTGGCTTTCTTTTTATGCCAAGCCGGTTTCCATAAGAGAGCCTCAATATCAACAGATAAGTCTCCCTTCATTCCTCGAAATATCATTTGAATCAAGGGAGAGCATCCCATTATCAATTTTAAGGGACTGGCTCCTTTGTAATTATTCCATTGTTGCCAGGCGACACAGTATTGAATAACCGGAGGTTGTATAAATATTTATACAAGTATATACCGAGAAGGACAGATAAATAGAAGTGTTAATGTAATAGAAAATTAATCTTATTATATTTATTATATTTAATATAGATATGAAAATTTAGAGGGAGGAGTTGCTCGGACATTATCCCTGAATTGTATCTGAAGAGGAATGAGAGGGAAGAAAGGAGAGGAGAGAGAGAAGAGAGTAAAGGAGGGGGGAAGGAAGTAGGAAAGTTGGAGGAGAAGAGGAGAAGAAGTGGGGAGAGGGAGGGGAGTGGTGAAGGAAAGAGGAGAGGAGAGGAAGAAGAGGGAAGGAGGGAAGGAGGGAAGAAAGAGAAGAAAGGGAGAAAGAAGGTAGAGAAGAGGGAAGAGAGAGAAGGAGTGTGGATACAGTGAAAGGGGAAATGGGCGAGCAACACCAAATCTATGTGTATGTATTTATTTTATTTTATTGAGAGTATCTGATAGATAAGAATGTAAAAAGAATGTATGTTAATACTTGATAAAATATTACAGTATATTTGTTGATATGTATGGGGGAGAGTTGGGAAAAATAAAAAAATCATGTTCAAAAAAGAAAAGAAAAGAAAAGAAAGACAGGGCTAGTTGAATCAAAAGTTGGAATTAAGATTGCCGGGAGAAATATCAACAACCTAAGATATGCAGATGATACCACTCTAATGGCAGAAAGTGAAGAGGAACTAAAGAGCCTCCTGATGCGGGTGAAGAAGGAGAGTGCAAAAGTTGGCTTGAAACTCAACATTAAGAAAACCAAGATCATGGCATCTGGCCCTCTCAATTCCTGGCAAATAGATGGGGAAGAAATGGAGGTAGTGACAGATTTTATTTTCCTGGGCTCCAAGATCACCGCAGATGGGGACTGCAGCCAAGAAATTAAAAGACGCTTGCTCCTGGGGAAGAAAGCTATGGCAAATCTAGACAGCATAGTAAAAAGCAGAGACGTCACCCTGCCAACAAAAGTACGTATAGTCAAGGCCATGGTTTTCCCAGTTGCAATGTATGGCTGTGAAAGCTGGACCATAAGAAAGGATGAGTGCCAAAGAATTGAGGCCTTTGAATTATGGTGCTGGAGAAGACTCCTACGAGTCCCCTGGACTGCAAGGCGATCAAACTGGTCAGTCCTAGAGGAGATCAACCCTGACTGCTCTTTAGAAGGCCATATCCTGAAGTTGAAACTCAAATACTTTGGCCACCTAATGAGAAGGAAGGACTCACTGGAGAAGAGCCTAATGCTGGGAAAGATAGAGGGCAATAGAAGAAGGGGACGACAGAGAATGAGGTGGCTGGATGGAATCACTGAAGCAGTAGGCATGAGCTTAAATGGACTCCAGAAGATGGTAGAGGACAGGAAGGCCTGGAGGAACGTTGTGCGTGGGGTCGCGATGGGTCGGACACGACTTCGCAACTAACAACAACAACATTAAACCAGTTATATTGAATGAACACAATTTCACTGACTATCATACTAAGATCCAGCAAATGTGTTTTTAAGCCTCATAAGTTAATTAAATGAAACTGGCAATGCACTTATTTATTTAGGTTATTGGAAATAAATTGTATACTCTGTCCAATGATTATAAGACTTTAGTTAGCAAATTTAGCAATCACCAAGTTCAGTAAAACTGGGGATATAAGACCATATATAGTTACAGGAATAATTCTCACTTTCAATGTGGTTTAGTTTTAAGTAGATATGCTAGGTTTACTGTTGAAAGTTCACTCAAGTGATACCCTAAGAATCTTCTACATGTTACTCTGCAAAAATAAATCCACAGGATTCAGTGGGATGATTCCCAGATGCTCATCTTTCATGTTCAACTGCTTAAATTATGTATCATTGCAAACAGGAATGATACGGTGGCCATCAGAAAAATGGGATTCCCATGCCTTGCTAAATCCGACTTAATAAAAATAAAGTTGCAGTGTTCAAATAAATATTTTCTGCCTAAATGAATCACTTACCTGTAGCATTCCGACAACACTCTAACAAAATAGTCCCATTCTAGCCTAGCTTTTTTATTATTATTAAAAGGTTTTATTGAGTTTTATAGGGTTGGGGATAAGATAGGATCGGGATAGGGATTAAGGTTTAGGGTAGGGTTGGGATCAGGATTGGGATTAGGACAGGATTGGGATCAACATTGGGGTTACCCCCCAATAACATTTTCAAGCTTTAGCAAACAGACTATTGTCCGGGTAGATATGTTCAGTTAACACTAATTAATATAATGGTAAATAGCTGTAGTAAATATGATAAACAATAATCACAAACAGTATCAGTTGGTCAATGCATATCATTCTTCTTACTAATATATATTCAAAATAACATATCACATTCATTTCTCACTAGCTCGTTTTCCTAACCATTGATAAAAATTATCCCATGTTCTAAAGTAAACTGAATCTTCTTTCTCTTTAACCTCTAAAGTCAATCTATCCATTTCTGCACATTCTAAGATTTTCTTAATTAAAACCTCTTCAGTTGGTAAGTTTTCATTTTTCCAGTATTGGGCAAATACTATTCTCGCTGCTGTCAGTACATGCAATATTAAATATTCATTCTCCTTCTCATAATTAGCTCCTAATATTCCTAACAAAAAGAGTTCTGGTTTAAATTCTATCTGTCTTTTAATCATCTTTTCCAGCCATGTATGTATCTTAACCCAAAACTTTTTCGCTTTAGGGCATATCCACCAGATATGATAGTAAGTACCTGGCCTTCGTTTGCATTTCCAGCAATTATTCGAAGTATTTTTAAACATTTTCGCTAATCTTACTGGTGTCATATGCCATCTATAAAACATTTTATACAGATTTTCTTTATATGAGACTGCTTTAGTCAATTTAATATTTCTATCCCATAATTTTTGCCAGTCTTCCAAATCTATAGAATATCCAAAGTTTTTTGCCCATGTTATCATTGTTTCTTTTACTTGTTCTTCTTCCATCTTCAAGTTTAGCAGAAATCTATAGAGTTTCTTAATCAAGTTTTCATCTGTTTTTAACAAATTTGATTGAATTCTGTCTGTTCTTTATAAAATCCCGTTGTCTTTACATCTTTTTCATATCTCGTTTGAATTTGCAAATATGGCCACCATGCTAAGTCAATACCTTGTTGTTGTAAATCTTGTCTATCTTTCAATTTTCCTTCATTGTCCAAGATATCTTTATAAGTGACGACTTTGTCATAGTTAATTAAATTTGGGTAAGCAAAAGCTTCCATTGTTGAAAGCCATTCAAGTAGTTTAATATAAATTTTCTCCTTTATTCTTTCCCATTCTAAAAGAAGTAAATTCCTTATAAAGTGATTTTGAAAGTATCTATGTGTTTTATTTTTCTCGTACCATAGGAAGGCATGCCAACCAATTTGTAGGTCATGCTCCTCTAGGTACAGTAGTCTTTTATTTCTCAGCGTTATCCATTCTTTAAGCCATGGTAAGATGGCTGCTTGATAATATAGTCTCCAGTCCGGGAGTCCAAATCCTCCACTATCTTTAGCTTCTTGTAACATTTTCACTTTAATTCGTGCTTTCTTCCCTTGCCAAATAAATCTCAATATTGTTGCATTTAGGTCATCAAAAAAGACCTTTCCCAATTTTACAGGAATCGTTTGGAATAAGAAGAGTATTTTCGGTAAAATATTCATTTTCACTGTAGCTATTCTTCCTAGCAATGACAATTGAAGATTTTCCCACTTTTCCAAATCCAATTTTATTTGTTTTAACTATCTTTCATAGTTGTCTTCTTTTAATGTTATACATCTTGCTGTTAAGTAGATTCCTAGGTACTTAACTTTTTTAACTATTTGCAAGTTTGTCTTTTTTGTAAGTTGACTTTTCTGTTTGTCTGTTAAGTTCTTTGTTAATACTTTAGTCTTTTCTCTATTTATTTTCAAACCTGCCACTTCTCCAAACTTTTCTATTTTCTCCAACAATTTAGTAGTTGTTTCAAGTGGCTCCTCCAAGATAAAAACCAAGTCATCTGCAAAGGCTTGTAATTTATATTTTTGATCTTTTATCTCCAATCCTTTAATTTCTATATCTTGTCTAATATTTCTAGTCAATACTTCCAATGTTAGTATAAATAACAGTGGGGATAGTGGACATCCCTGTCTTGTACCTTTTTTGATATCAAAGTTTTCTGTATAATCTCCATTTAAAATTATTCTAGCCGTTTGTTTATGGTAGATTGTTTGAATTGCATTTATAAATTTTTCCCCAAAGTCCATTTCCACCAACTGCTGGAACATAAATTGCCAGTTTAGATTGTCAAAAGCTTTTTGCGCATCAAGAAATATTAATGCCATCTGTTTCCCTGGATGGTTTTCATAGTACTCTAAAACATCAAAAATCATTCTTATTTTTTTTTTATCTGTCTTTTAGGTAAAAAGCCATTTTGAACTTCTTCTTCTTCTTCTTGTGCCATATCCATTATCGGACGTTGGCGATCATGTTGGCGATCATGTTTTTATCAGCAGCCGCACGAAAAAGTGCTGCTGAGTTTTGTCCAAACCACATTTTGAACTGTGTGTATAAATTCAGTCAAGAATTTCTTAATTCTTTCTGCCATTATCGAAGCAAAAATTTTATAATCCACATTTAATAGCGATATTGGTCTATAGTTTTTTATTTGTGTAAGGTCAGTATCTTCTTTGGGTATTAAGGTAATATTAGCTTCAGTCCACGACTTTGGTATTTTAATCTCCAAAAGTATTTCATTACACAGTTCTTTCAAAGTCGGGCTTAATACATCTTGTAATGCTATATAAAATTCTGCAGGAAGTCCATCGGCACCCGGAGTCTTATCTTTTTTTTGTCTTTTTATAGCTTCTGTAATCTCCATCGTTGATATTTTTCCATTTAGTATATTTCGAATATTCTCCGGGACTTTTGGTAAGTGCTTTTTTTAAGTACAACTGTATTTTTTCTTTAGGAACTTTCTCTGCCTTATAAAGTGTCTCATAGTAGTCTCTAATAATTTTTTTCATTGCATCATTTTGGAACTGTAATTCTCCTTTTGAATCTTGTAGCTTATTTATCATTCTTTTTTCTTTCTCAATAATATCAATAAATCTTTATTGATTAGCCCTTGGGCCATATCAAAGTGCAAAGTTCCAGCAACAAATTATTACTAAAGTTTGATAAAAGCAATTTAGAATGAAATTTGATAAAATACAGTTTAAAATGGAATTAGAGTAGAATACGACTTAAAAATGAAATTGGAATAAAATACAGTCTAAAATGAAATTAAAATAGAGTACAGTAATTTAAAATATAGATAAAATATGATAAAATTATATCTTGGAGTCACCCTTGCAATCTACCCCAATCAGTCCCACATATGCAGATCTCAACCGAACCATTTTGTTTAAGTACTGTGCTGTGTTAAATGTTATTTTCAAGTTCTGGCCGCACATAAGGTAAGTTGTTTTGATATGGGGATCCCAATGAGTCATTCGTTTGGTATATAGACCAAGGTACCTGTCTCTCACCCTCTTGTACAGGCAACAATCAAATAGGATGTGAGCCAGGTCTTCTACCTCTGCCGCTCCGCAAATGCAGAGACGCTCATTGTAAGGTATAGAATGGAATCTCCCATATCTGACCATTGTGTCAAGCTGTTCGAATCTCGCTCGCGTAAATATCTCCCTAAGATGTTTTGGCAGTTGTAACTTCAAATAGCTGTCTACTTGAAAAGTACATTTGTATTTACTCAGCCATTTCAAGTTACTCACCTTACTAAGGATCGCTATATCATTTTGTGCTTCTATATCCTTAATTCTTTGGGCAGCTTTTTTTTTGAATTGTTCTCCTGTTACACAAGAGACAGGAAGACCACAGCTTCTTACAAAATTTGTTAGTTTGGTGATCCAGGAGATTTGTGATTGTAATTTTATTTGCTCTAGTAGACATAACTTGGGGAGTCTATCAGTCTCCATTTCATTGACTTTGCACCAGTAGTTATAAGCTCTAATTTTGGATAGAGCATGAATTGTATGAATTCCCAATTCAGCTCTAACTGCTGCAGATGTTCTTGGATCTACACCCAAAATACATCTCAAATGCTGGGACTGTGTTTGTTCTAAGACTGTGGTTGAGTAAAGACCCCAAACATCTGCTCCATACAAGAGCATAGTGGTAACCTTAGCTTTATATACCTTAATTAATGGGGCTAGGGACCCTGGGTAACTATGGTTCTTCAGTTTAAGCAGTAGATTCAGATGGGCTTTTGCTCTAAATGTACTTCGTTGATGATGGCAAGCCCAAGTTCCAGTCTTGGAAAAAGTTACGCCCAGATATACAAAGGTGTTAACCTGTTCAATTGGTTCACCATCTAATTGCCACTTATGTCTCTGATGGTGTCTTCCAAACACCATTATTTTTGATTTAGTTTTACTAATGATTAGGGAATTATCCTGACAGTAAGAGCTGAATCTTCTTAATAGCCTACGTAATGCTACTTGTGAATATGATAATAAAATCATATCATTGGTATAAAGCAAGCTGTTACAGTAAGTATTTAGGATCATCGGCATATGTACCATGGGATCCTTCATTAACCCTGGCAAGTCATTGATATATAAACTAAATAACAATGGGGCCAGGATACACCCTTGCCTTATCCCTTTATTTGTGTGAATCCTGTTAGTCAGAGCCCCATTAACCCCATACTGCACCCTCAAACAGGTACTTGTGTAAAGGGCTTTAATCAAAGCCAGGAGTCTAGGTTCTATTTTAAGAGATGTCAATTTACTCCATAGTACTTCTCTGTTTACCATATCAAATGCTGCTGTAAGGTCTATGAAAGCAGCAAACAGGGGTCTCCTCTTATAGGCATATTTGGCAATTAGATGGTTCAAGACAAAGCAGTTATCAATAGTAGATCGGCTTTGTCTAAAACCTGCTTGTTCTTCTGTGAGGATATTGTTTTCCTCTACCCAGATTTCAATTCTGTTCAAAAGGTAGCTAGCATATATTTTTGCTGCAATATCAATCAGGCTAATGGGCCTATAATTACTAGGGTCCTTATTATTCCCTTTTTTATATATGGGGACAACTATTGCCATCTTCCACCCATCTGGTATATGGCAGGTGTTATTTATGTGTGTAAAAAGACCTGCCAATACAGGACCCCACCAATTGGGAAATTTCTTGAATAATTCTGCTGGTAAAAAATCCTCACCTGGGGCTTTATTGCTCTTTAAGCTTTTGATGATGGATTGTATCTCCTTTTCTGAGACTGGTGGCCAAGAGGGGGAAGTTCTAGGGTTTACTAAATCACTGCTTAAAGACAGTTTCTCTACCGGTTCCGTGGAAGCAAACAAACACTGATAATAATTCTCCCAGTCCTCAGCAGAGATTGGTATGTCAAATGCAAATCTCCGCTCCTTCAGGACACCTGCTACAGAGTGCCAAAATATTACTGAGTTATGACTTCTGGCAGCCAACTCGAGTTCTGACCAGATTGAAATGGCAAAACTTTTTTTCTTTAATGTTATAGTTTTTTTATATTCCCTTCTTGTGTGCAACATCTTAGCTTGTATATGAGCAGTAGGATTCTTCTGGGCAAGCCTCATGGCTGCCTTCAATTTCTTTTTCAGTCGCTGGCATTCAGGATCAAACCAGCGGGGTCTACCCACTCGGGCTCTTTTTGTAGCAGGTTTAGCTGTTAGGTGTTTCTTCAGAATATTACAGAGATTGGAGAATGCATTGAAGGCTGACATCCAGTCAGTAGTATATGACTGGATTGTTCTAGCCCACATAATAGCATTCTCTGTTTTAAGGCATTCTAATATTGCCGTAGTATTAACTTTGGCCCAAATTAACCTTTTATTTTGGGTCACCTGTACCTTTTTTGTGAGCCATCTATCAGCCATATTATATGGTCTTAAATCTGAGCGGCCTCGCAGTGTCACGCTTACAGGCTGATGGTCGCTATTGTCGCTAAGGTGTACTGTGACCTCTGAAAAGAGGTCAACTTTATCTCTAGACACACAAAAGAGATCCAGTACACTGCTTGAATTGGCCGAGTGGAATGTATAAGGATATGTGTAATTCTTATCCTTACCTCCCAGAATTTGGAGATTACCTTTAAAAATTAAGGAGACTAGGAGCAGGCCAGCAGCATTACTTTTGCAGTCTCTCTAGAGCCACTGAGGATGGTTATCAAAAAATTCCCCTGGGACTCCCTTCTTCTGGGCGAGCTCATACAAAGAGGGACCCAGCCGAGTGTTCAAATCTCCTAGTAATATCACTATGGACTGAGGGTACAATACAGATATATCTTCTAGAATAACTTCCAAGCCCATCCAACATTCAGAGTTATAATACCGGGATGTAATTGGAGGGATATACACATTTACCAGTATTAACTCAAACTTTTCATATTCAAATTTAACAGCTAGAAAGTGTGAATACTTATCTTCATTATATAGTTTCTCCCCCTGCCATTGCAACTCTTGCTTTATAAGAATGCATAGCCCACCAGAGGGTCTCCCTTTGTTCTTTGTGTTTTGGGCTGGGGAGGCCCATCCCTGAAAACCTGGCAGTTGTACTGGTTCGTCCACTTCGGTTAACCAGGTTTCTTGAAAGGCTATTACATCAAATCTAGGGAGAAAGCTCATTAGTCCACTATCAACCATCCCTTTCCAGCCAGCTACGTTCCAGGTCATCATCTGTATGGGCTTCTCAGAGGCAAGGTGGTCTGGCTTGGTTGATTGGCTAGATGGTAAAAATGCCAGATGTCAACTTGACATTGGAGCCGGGTTGATGTCATCTATGCTTCCCATATAAACACAGTTGTTGTGAGGTTCGGTATTTCTTCTCGTGGGTTGCAGAACTTGTTGTTGCTCCTCTATATCTCGATTGCCAGTGTGCCTCTGCCCTTGCTCCAAGAATATTTTTTTTTCAAATGGGCAGGTACTCCGGCTTAAATCTATAGATGTAGATTTATGTCCATGTTTGGAGGGGCATAACTGAGAATTCATCTTGTAGGAAGATGTTGTGGGAACTTCTAAGTCAAATGAGGATGGAAGCTGGATTATATCCTTAGTGTTTGTCAGTTTAGGAGGCACTGTGTGATGAAGCCCTTTGTCTTTCAGTTGTTTCTCAGAGACAGGGTCAGTCAGTGCAGTTACCCCACTGTCCGCCTGTGTGACACTACCTTTTTTTACTATTGAGGTAAAGGCAGATTGTTGATTAAATATATTGTCACAAGGTTGCGCGATTAGTGGAGTCAAATTAAATAGAGGCTTTGCTGTAAATTGAGTTGTTGTCAGTGCCTCTTTTAGGTCATCCAATCTTTGAATGATATTAACTTGCTCAGGTTCCGGCAATGCACTGAATAGGTCAATCAGCATTTCTTCTGGCACATCTTCAACAGTTCCTGCAGCTGTGGGTAACACAGTTTGTATATCGCTCCTTTGCCTTCTCAGGGTCAATTCAGTTGCAGCAGCCTCAGGCTTAGCAGTGTAAGGGCTGTTGCAGCCTGGATTTAAAGCAGCAGTTCCCTCTTGGTGACGCTGTTTCAGGAGTGAGCACACTTTGTCTGAGCAAAAAACCCTTATTGGGAATATTGAAAAGGTACTCAGAAAGGGCTTCATTTTAAAGAGCATGGAGGGAATTGTGGGCTGCTTAAATGATAGGAGAATTCTCATACATTGCCTTCTTGCTGGCAGCCACTCTGCATGTAGTAGATCTATCAGAGTGAATTCACAGCGAAGCAGCTGGCTCAGGGACAGCTTAACAGCTTCTCTATTACCCCAACACCCTCTATTCACTCTCTTGTCATAAATTTGTAAGGTAACCCGGTTAGTCTGCAGGCTGTAGTTATATTGGTCATCTCTTAGGCCTTTACCTGATTGGATGTTTTCTCTATGAGTGTTCAGATTTTTGGAAGGAAGACAAGGCCCTTCTCTAGTTTCATTTTCTGAATTAGCCATCCCATGTCTATCCGTGGTTGTCCTCCCACGTCCTTCTGCAGTATTTGAGTGGCTCCTAACAAACTTTGCAAAAGATTCTTTCAAGGAGTCAACCTTATTTATGACAGTTGATAAGAGTTCATATATTGAGTTAACAGTTTGAGCCGTAAGCAAACATTGTCTAGAGAGGAAATCTGTCACATTTCCCTCCTTTAAATTTATTACTTCTCCCTCCTGTGCAAAGAAGGCTGCTGCTGAGCTCCAAGAAGGGGAGCCATTCTCCGAGAAGGAGGACAACTCTACATGCTGTCTGCCTCCAAGTTCAGCTTGTAAGTCCCATTCCAATGAGTCATATAAATTAAATTTATCTGATAAGGCGACTGCAGATGAATTACTTACTGGAATAGACTGTCTGTTTGCAGTGTAATCTTCCATTTTCTGCTGCTTCAGTGGCTTGGATGAACTCTCTGCTGCAGAGTGCTGTCTCTTTCTCCTTTTCCCCATTCTTGGTAATCCTGGCTTATAGAGTTGTTAAGATGTAGGTAAAACAATTGTGGCCTCTCCAGTATATATCCTTTGTAAAAAGTCTTTGACTGTTATAAAAGTCAAACAAGGGTTAAAACAGGTTTAAAAATAGGTTAAAAAGGGTTAAAAATAAGTTAAAATAGGTTAAAAGTGGGTAGATTAAAAATGCAGTGTTAAAAGGTGTTAAAAAGTTAAAATAAAAATAAAATAAAATAAAAGAAAGCTTTTGCTTTTGGAGGAGCTCCTTACAGCCTTTGCTGCCTGTCCACCATCTTCCTTTTTTCTTTCTCTTTCTTCAATCTATATGCTAGCCATCTCCCCGGCTTATTAGCATTTTCAAAAAAATTCTGTTTAGTCCGTTTAATCTGTTGAGCCATTATTTCCGTCTCAGCCAGGTTTAATTTATGCTTTATTATCTCCATTTGTTTCTTAAGGACTTTCTTTTGTGGATCTGTTTGTAACTCTAGTTCCAATTTTTAAGTTCTCCTTTCAGCTTTAGCTGTAATCGTTTCTTTTCTTTATTCTTTTTAGAAGCATAAGTTATAGCCAACCCTCTGAAGTATGCTTTGGCCGTGTCCCATACATTTTGAAGAGATGTTTCTTCTTTCTTATTTATTTTTTTAAAAAATTCCATTTCCTTTGTAGCTAGTTGCAAGAATTCTTTTTCTTTCAATATAGATTTATTCAGAGACCATCTTAGTTTTTTCTTAGTTCCTTTCCAAGTCATTTTTATTGGGTTATGGTCTGCCCAAACATTAGTTTCTATCTCCACATCTTGTATTATCATTTTCAATTCAAAAGATGTCCATATCATATCAATTCTAGACCATGATTTATGTCTATTTGAATAAAATGTATATTGTAATTTTTCTGGATTTCTCTCTCTCCATATGTCTTGGATACACAATTCTTCTATCATTTTTGAAAATGCTTTAAGTAGTATATTTCCTCCTTTTCTCCCTTGCTTATGGCTTTTATAATCCAAAGTCGCATCTGCTATTGCATTAAAGTCTCCCATTATACAAAGATTTTGGTAATTTAAGTCCAGTATTTTCTTGTGTAGTTGTTGATAAAATTGCTCTTGTTTATCGTTAGATGCGTATATTGCTACCCTCAATATCTGTTTTTGATCTGCCATAATTTCTACCATTAGTATTCTCCCCTCTTCATCTGCATAAATTTGTTTGGGGTTCATCTTTTCTTTAATATAAAGGGCTATTCCTCTTTTCTTTTGAGATGCAACTGTAAAATAAAGCTTGCCAATCTTCGGTTGTTCTACAATTTTAAAATGTTGTCTCTTAATGTGTGTCTCTTGGAGGCAAATTATATCCATTTTTAGTTTTTGTAGTCTTGTAAAAGTTTTTCTCCTTTTTAAAGGAGAATTTAGTCCATTTATATTTATAGATAGAATTCCAAACTCCTCCATCTCTTTCAATTATATCTAGGTCTCAATCTTCTAGTCGATCTTATCTGTCTCTGATCTCTTAGTCTTGCTCCTTCTTCCGGGTATGTATTTTTGACTTCTTCCTCCTCTCTTTGCTTAGCCGCTCCTTCAGCTACCTTTTCTTCTTGTTTCTTGGGTTCAGGATCACCTTTTTCCAAAAATGTTCTGTGGCTATCAAAAAACTCCAATGCCTTAAGCGGTGTGTCCAGTCTGTATCTTTTCGTGTCCCAGTAGATTAGGATCCCTTCTGGAATCAACCATCTAAAGTTCACTCCTTTTTCAACCAATTTCCTGATTAAGAACTGATAGTCTCTTCGGGCCTCTCTTATCCTTCTAGGAATTTGTTTGAGAACTACTATTTCTTTTTCTTTATATTTTAACGGTTGATCTCTTACTTTTCTCAAAATCTCATCTCTTATGGATCTTTTAAGAAATCTAACATGGACTTCCCTGGGCACTTTATTTCTTCTAGCATAGTTTGAGTTAACTCTATAGATCTGGTCCAATTCTCCTTCCATTTGGGTCTTCCCCATTCCTAGAGCATCTGCCAGTAGCTCAGTTATCAAGTGTAAGAGGTCCTCTTCCTTGTCTTCTATTATATTTTGGAATCTTAGAAAATATGAAGCTTTTTCCATCTCTATAACCGCCAATGAGTCTTCCAATTCTCCATTTATTTGAGCCAATTTTTCATTTTCATCTTTTAAGGCTTCTAATTTCTGGTCAACTTCAACTGATTTGTCTTCTATTTTTTGAATTCTTTGCTGATTGTCTGTAATCGTCTGTTTAAAATTTTCAATTTGAGAATCTATATTAATAATTTTTTGATTCATTTTATCAAGATCATTTTTCAAGTCTTCATAATTTTTCGTCGAGGTTGCCGTCTGAGCTGCAATTGCTTGCAAAATTGCTTGAGTATCTTTTTGATGAACATCCATTTTTTCTTGCTGCAGCATTGTTGTAATCAATTTCTGATATACTGGACTTGCAGAAGTCGAGGCAGGGGCGGAAGATCCTTTCCCCCCAAGTTTGGATAGATTTGAAGCACTCATCTTTGTCTTTATTTCTTATATTGTAATCCACCAGGTAGCCAAATGGCCAGCTTTTATAATCCAATAGACTCCTATTGCTAGGAGGGGAAATCCATAAAAATAGTTAAAAAGAAAAAGAAAAAGTAAAAAATAGCAACAGGGCAAAAAGAAGGAAGCAATAAAAAAAAGAGAGGGAAAAATACTCCCAGAATGAAAAGGAAAAAAGAAAAAAGAAAAGAAAAAGAAAAAAGCAAAAATATCAAAATTATAATCCACCAAATTCTGTTCAGAAAAAAACCTTAATTTTCAATTCTTCTAAGATAGCTTGTTATAGTTCCAAAGCACACAGTATTTATAATCCAGGGAAGCAGATGGCTCCAAATACTATTTGTTTATAGATATAGTCTGTCTTATGAAGGCAAATAAACTGAAAGAAAGTCTTTTCTCAACAAAGTTTCAAGGACTTCCAAATAAAGAATGTCTGGGCATGCAGCCAAACTTCTAATCTGAATAAGCTCCAGTCAAGAGAATCTGAAAATAGTTCTCAATGTAACCACAAGGTGACACTAAGTATCCATTCCCAGCATGTTTAAAGGGGAAAGAAAAAAAAAGGAAAAAAAATAGTCAAGAGTAAAAACGTTTTAAAAAGTTTAAAAGGTAAAGATTGCAGTGGGTTTCCAACAAAAAACAAAGGCAAAAAGTCTCTATAAGAACAGGAGCTTCCGACTTCCGGTTCCGGTCACAGCGCCAGCGGTCGTGCAAAGAGTATGTCCTCTTTGCTGGCCGGTTTCCCCCCACCGGTAGACCCTAGACAGGGTCGAAAGTCGCCCCGGAGAGGCGACTACCGTGGAGGAGGGCACTCATTGATCGCGGAGGGAGTGGCAGCTCCCTCTGCGATCCGAGCAATCACCTTTGGGCCGACGGGGAAAAGATCGGCCAGTAACATGGCCGATCACTCAGCTGCTCCAGCCAAAAGTCACAGCAACATCTAAGCAAAAAGAACCACCGTGGAAGATCCGGGTGAGACCTTTCCTTCCCTCTTGATATTTTACTCATTTCCCTGTGAAAAGCTTTTAGAAATTACTTTCCCCCTTTGAGAAAGCAGCGTTTGAACACTCGGGGAAACGAGCTGCGGAAAAACAAACAAACTAATTTTTATTGTTTATTTGAGCTGCTGGAATTCGGGGGACCCTGAAGAAAAAAGAGAAGAAAAAATCCTTACTGTGACTCTCTTTCTCTGCTTGCTTGTTTTCAGCTTAAGTGGAAACCTTTAGGGAGGGGGGTGGAGTGTTTTTCTTCTTCCCCCCCTTCTGAACAGTGCTATCTACTTTTTTAAAAAAAACTCTACGGCTTCTGGGCGAATTTATGTGGATTGTATGGTTACAATGTAACTCTGAACTTGGCGTGAAGCCCAGACAGCGCCATTGCAACATTGTAACCATTTTGAACTTTTACTCCCTGCACTTGGCATGACGCCCAGACGCTTGTATCTCTTTTGGAACTTGCTTAAGTTTCTGCCTGTTGTTTTTGATTTTATAATACAAAGTATACTCTTCTGAAAAATAGATTTTTTCGCTTTAGGATCACAATATAATAATTGAGACACCATCTGCTATTATTTACTTGGATTATAAATTAGATATTCATAACACTGATTGGGACTTTTGCTGTTTTTTTTGTTTTTTGTTTTTGTTTTTGTACTTGCTTTTTCCTATTTCTGTTTGGATTTTATATTTTATAAAATTGCAATTCAGCTTTTAAGCTGAAATTCTACTAAAAAAACGAAGAATGGAATCCCACTCACAGCTTAACTATGGACTTATATTAGAAAAAATCTTGGAAACGAAGGAGGAATTAAAAGAACATTTTAGAATGCTTTGGAAAAGGGATGTTCCAGAGTTAAAAACTGAATTTCAACTTATTGGATATGATACACAACTAGATCTACAATTTAACGATATGGAGGAAACATATTTACAATCTATTGAAGAGGAAGATGCTACATCTTATATGCAAATGACGGAGACTTTGGATGACCAAAGGCAGAATTCAACTAAAACATCTATAATTTAAAAAGCAACAGGAATAGACTTTCAAATACGAGACATTAAAAATGCTGACAACATGAACAAGCAACGAACAATCACCATATTGATTAAGACTGATTACATAGTGCAGACAACATTGCAAAAAAGAGAAGAAGACTATGATTGGATTCAATTGTGGAAAAATGTGTATGGTCAAATACTATGGGAGGAACTAGAGGCCCTATTGTGGAAACCTGCTTGGCACAAAAAGAAAGCTAGAATTAGATTTAAAAGTGAGAGTTAAAATTTTATTTGATGGGTAAAAATGGCTTTTAGAGACTTTGACTGAACTAATATGCTTGAGATTTCGAGTTGGATAGAGATTGGTGAAACATTTAACTATGATTTATAAAAATATTTGATAGAGTACAGGAAATAGAATATAGTTGAGAGATATTAAAATACATATATATATAATAGGTATAGTATAAGTCTATTTTAGAAATAATTATTGTTTTATTATTTTAGGCTAAAATGTAAAATGGTTTTAAAATACTTAAAGTTATGTTTATAAAATATGTATGTAAAATAGAATAGAATAAGAGATAGAATTTAACAGAGAAGTATAAATTGAATAATTGGAATAATATGTATATCTTAAAAACAATCTATACTATATGGGTACCCGAATTGTATACTATATGTTTATATAAGGCCAAATTGGAATATGTTAATTGTAAGTTAGTTAAGCCTGAAAACGGGTGGAAATATTATCGATAGTGTGTTTTTTTCTATTTTTTTTCTTTCTTTTCTTGACTGATAAAATAGAGAGGGAACCTTTAAAGAAGTAATTATATTTTTTACTTTGTTTCATGGAGTGCACTATCTCCACGATGAGTTCCAAGCACTTGGTTGTAAAACAAAAAAATTCAATAAAACTTGTTATAAAAAAAAAGAAAAGAACAGGAGCTTCCCAAATTTATCTTAAGCCTCAGACAGCTTTACTATATAGAAAGTTTTTAATTTGCCAAAAAGCTTAAACCGCCGCTTGAGTTCAGGAGGGGGGGAAGAAAAACAAAATTACACCCCCTCCCTAAGAGTGAAAGGCTTCGCTCTCAAGCTGTAAAAGAGCTATTTGCCAAGAATCCACCTCTAGTGAGAAAGAAGACGGTATTCTCACCCGGCTCAGCTGCTTGCTATCACTCTGAGCTTCTTCGTCTCCGATGATCAGCTGGTAATGGCGGACCACATAGATTCCGGGGGCTCCTTTGGCTCCAGCGAGCCAAAACTTCACCCCTTGGTGGCCACCTCTCCGGGGCGGCTTTCAGTCCAAATGCACCCACCGGCAGGCAAAAATCGGACCCGGGGACAGGAGAATCTTTCCCCCAGGTCTATTCTTCAGCTATGTCACCGGAAACTCCCCCCATTCTAGCCTAGCTTAACTTGTCATGCAAACCCAGCTCATCAGCCTCCAGCCACAGGACCATCTGCCTTTCTGCTCCTGACAGCCACTTTTGCCCACCTGTGGGGGCCAGGATCAGTTTGGGGAGAAACAAAACTAACATCAAGAGAAGGGAAGACAGCATCTCCTGATCGTCCAACCCAGCCAACCCCAAGCCATCGTTTCTTTTTCCAGCGCTTGCTCTTACCATGCTCTCTTTGGAAAGCACAGACACAACCTGCTCCTGAAGATTCTCTGAAAGGTATCCAAGTTCCTGCTAAGGAGGCTGGTTCCAATCATCGCACAAGTGTGCTACCCAAAATCTAGTGATTCCAAATGAACAGGCAGACGAGGCCTCTGCTCCTCCCCAGCCACCCCTGCTCCTCCCCTTCACACCCTTCTAGGAGCACCCAATGCGCCAACCATGGGCAGGCTGGCAAAAAAGTGGCTCTGCTGCCAAAGTTGCCTAGCCAGGTCCCCTCAGGAATGGGCTTGTTCGCATACAACTGCACAGAGTTGTTTGCATTAGCACAAGACACCACTCCAAAAACCTGTGGTGGGCATTTGAGTCACTGGATTGTGAGGCTAAGCAACCAACCTTTCCCAGTTCATTGTTTGCAATTGTTGGAAGAAAATCCTGGGTTCAAATCTTGCCAGGTTCCCCATAGAACACACAGGGCAAGTGGCTTAAAGCAGAGGCAAGAGTTTATTTTAACAGCATAACATGAAGTACAGCAATTGAAAGGTAGGCTACAAAGTCAGAACACTGAGAGTAGTGATATTTATAGTAACAGAGGGCTTTGATCATGAGGTGCGTAGACATATTGATTGAAGGCTTTTTGCTCTGGGGTTGTGTGAAGTCTGATGAGAAAGGTTGTTCCTTGCCCTGTGGGGTGTGTTGATCTTAGATGTGTAAATATCTTCCTTGCTGTGGAATTTTTATGAGGGGTAGGGGTGCAGTATTGCAATAAAAGATTTCCCTTATCTTGAGGGGATTCCGTTTCCTGGAGAGACATGCTTAATCAATTGCAGCCCAAGTGCTAATGTGGGCATAAAAAGTTTAAGCTGTTTCTTTGTATCTTTGTTTTGAGGTTTCCGGTGGATCAGAGGTGGTTGGGGAATGTGTGACATGGCTGGGGTGTGTGTGTCGGGAACACTTTTACCTTCCAACATGAAAAATGAGGGGGTTTCCTGCGGCACTTGTATGCCAAAGGTCTCTCTTTTAATATAATAAGCTCCATTATTCTTTACGAAGATAGGAAGTAGTTTGATTTCCCCATTTCGGCTTTAAAAAGACCCTTTAACATCCATGCACGGGCTAGGAGGGTACAGTGTGCTCAGATGAAATCTGGTTGGCAAGTGTGTAAGTATAAGCTTGAGTAATTTTAACCTTTATTCAGTGGTGGGATTCAAATATGTGAACAACCGGTTCTCTGTGTGGCTGCCGCTTCCGGAAGTCCATTCTGGGCCTGGGCAACAAAAAATTAGCTACCGGTTCTGCCGAACCGGTGCGAACCAGCTGAATCCCACCACTGCCTTTATTTGACCAAATTAGCAAGCTAGCTGGATTCAGACAAGCCACTGAACCATAACAAAACTATCCGAGCTGAAACCCCACCCCAAACAACATATTGTGCAAAGACTGTGTGGTAAGGATCAAACCAATATCATTAGTTTATGATTCAGTGAGCCAAGCAAACTCACCAAATTGTTAGTTTGGTAAAACATGGTTAGATTTGAACACAGCAATAAAGAGCAAAATTAGCTCTACTTCTGGTGAAGGAAAATAACAACAGAAACAATGACAGCAAAACCTCCATTATGGGAAAAGATGTATTGAACAAATACTGAAACTACTGTATAAAATGTTACAAAAATTAAATTGCCAAGAACTCTTAATTGGGTAAGAGTGACAAGGAAGGCGAATAAATGTGTCTGGTTTCCAAGTCACTTATGCAATGATTTCAGCACAAGTGGAGAACCCATAGCCCTCCAAAGTATGCATAATTTCATAGTTGGAGTATGAGCAGTGCTAATCATGAAGGATGTCAAAAGCTCAGCATCCAGAGTGGCAAAGAGTTTCAGGTTTAGATGGAACATGTGAGTAGGCTACAGCCTTGTAAATTGGGTCTTATTAAGTGGAAGCGGGGGAGTCTTATATTACATTAATACATACTTCTTGGGGGAACCTAAAGGGCTATAGTTAAAATCAGACCAGTTTGCCATTTTGAGCAAAATACAAATGGAGAAAAGAGAGAGATGAATTAGGCCATCTTTATTTTCAAAAACCTAGATATTTATTGTACTAGGTTAAAAAGAGTTAATAGAAGCAAGACAGGTAGGAATGGGAGAGCATGAAAGATGCAAGTGGCTCTAAAATGCTTTTACAATGCTCCTTCCTCTTCTTTTTGTTGAAAAGTTGAGTGGGAGTGAATACCTGCTCAGGCCCTCTGTGCTCATTTTCACTGCAAAACACTTTCCCCTTTATTTAGCATCTCCTCCTCACTTCCATTAAGTGACAGTATCAAAGATTCTGTCACCTTTGAGACATCTAGTCACATAAATGTGGTGTCCTTTCATTGTCTTTGAAGTCCTATTGCTTCACAATTATGGTAAAGAAATTGAAAGAGTAGAAGAGTTTAGTTTTGTTGGCTGTTTTGCAATATGTCTTCTAACACTGATGGTGTTCTTATCTATTGTTCCACTCCGTGGAAAAGGAGTGAAGAAAAAATACAGATCAATGATTAGCTACAGAAATGGTGTTCACAAGATAGATTTGATGTCTGGGACTATGGTCTATGTTACTATATAACAGAGAGCTGGCTTGAGATGAGTTCATAAGGACTGGAAAGTTTGTGCATTAGATATATACACAGATATATATTAGATTAGGAGGACTTTAATCAGAATCTTATTAGAGCTGGAACCTAGAAGTAAGAATTACATATAAGGAATTGTGCACTGCAGAAGATGGGGGTAATTATGCTGAATCCTATTTGTTATATCTTCGGTTCTTTAGGCATTGAATGAGGCAGAGTGTTGAAACAACAACAAGTTTATTAACTCAGAACAGAAGCAGCCCTAAAGGCTGCTGCACAGCTATTTATACAGTTAGCCTCTAGGTGGCAACCAATAGATTTAAAGTAACAGTTTCCCGCCCCAAACCTCATTATCAGCTTGGAGACAGCCAGTCTGGCTTTCAGTAACAGCAACTGTTAAACAATACAGCAATGTAGGTCAGACATTAAGCAAGTGATTTAAAACAGTTGTGGCCAATACATTACACCCCTTTCCCCTAGATGGCTCAAACTCTCAATTGCTGGACATAGTCCTGCAGATATTTAGGCGGCCTTCTTGACCGTTCTGAACATCTAGGGGTTGCAGGGGTCTCCCGGTCTACCCGCTCGCCTGCCTGGCTGGGTAGGCCAGGACTCTGAGGTCCAGTGAAGTCAGGTTGACTCGGGTCCCTTTGGCTGGCCAGTCCCAGTTGGCCCAAACCAAAGTCCAATCGTGCAGCAAAGTCTGCAGGGCTGTCCCTCAGCGCTGTTTGCCGGTCCTGTTCAGCGGATACTGTCTGTCCGGGGGAAGCTCTCCTACGGCCTTTTCCCCGTCTCCTTGAGTAAGAGTTCTGTTGGAGCGTGTAAGCTCCTCTGTTGGGCCACTGTCGCACGGCCCTTGTGTGCGGCCCTCTTGAGAGGCCTGAGCCAGCGACTGGTTTGCTAGCCTCCGACGCAGCTGGTCAATGTGCCGGCGAATGACTTGCCCATCTTCCAGGACCACCTCATAAGAGACACCTTAACAACCACAGCTGCCACCCACAAAGCCCCTTGCCCATAATTCCGGGTCCAAACCCGGTCACCCACTTGCAAATTCTGAGGTGCCTTTGGCTGAGCAGAGTCCGAGGCAACCCGGTCGGGGTGCAGCCTGTCCAGCTTGGTGATCAAACGGCCCCATCTGAGTTCAGCAGGGCTTCTGCCCGTGGCGGTACAGGGAGTTGTGCGTTGGCAAAGTAGAAAATCTGTCAGTCTGTGGTGCCAATTCCCTGTGACAATCCGTTTTAGTGATTCCTTGGTTGTGCGGACCATGCGTTCCGCTTGGCCGTGAAAGGGAGCCGACATGGTGTGCCGTATTAGATTTGCCCTGAGGAAAGACTGGAATTCAGAAGCGGTAAACTGAGCCCCATTGTCAGAGACTAACACGTCTGGAAGTCGCGTTGCAAAGATTCTGCACAGTTCCTGGATGGTCCTGGCAGTGGTCATAGTAGGAACTGGTGCGACCTCTAACCATTTAGAATGGCTATCTACCACTATTAGAAACAGCTGTCCCTGAAAGGGCCCGGCAAAATCGATGTGGATTCTTGACCACGGTGTGTGTCCTCCCATCGGTGGATAGGGGCTTGCGGCATCTCCAGTCTGGATTGCTGGCATGTGTAGCAACCATGTACTTGCGCCTCGATGGCTTTATCTAGCCCTGGCCACCAAAGGTAGCTCCTCGCAAGTGCCTTCATCCGGACTATTCCCGGATGACCCTCGTGCAGAGACTCTAGGACCCTGGGCCTTAAAGAGCTCAGGACTATGACCCTACTTCCCCAAAGGATGCACCCCTTATGAGCTGAAAGTGTACCCAGTTTAGCACATGACTCAGCGTTTTGTCAGCTGCTGTCTCAGCAGCTATGTCCCCAGCGTGAAGGGGAGATTCCGGCAAATCCTGGATAGCCAGGATGCGTGCAGCCGGGGCTGGATCTGGCTCCACATGTGGCAGGGGCAACCTGCTCAGGCCGTCTGCATGGCCCATTTCCTTGCCCGGTTTGTGAATCATCCTGTAGCTGTAGGCTGACAGGAAGATAGACCACCTCAGCATTTGAGGAGATAGAATCTGAGGTGTCTGTTTGTTTGTGGTGAACAACCCTAGGAGTGGCTTGTGGTCCGTGAAGACCGTGAACTGGCGGTCATACAAGTAGTCATGGAACTTTTTAACTCCGGCCACAATGGCCAGAGCCTCCTTGTCAATTTGCGCGTAGTTGCGCTCTGCAGACAATAGGGTCCTGGAGTAATACGCGATGGGCTTCTGCCTCCCATCAGCCATTAAGTGGCTTAACACAGCCCCAACCCCATACGGGGATGCATCACACGCAATGCAGACAGGCAGCTGCTCATTGAAATGAGTGAGAACTGAGTTTGACGACAGCAGAGATTTGACTGCTTGGAAGCTACTCTCGTGGACACTGGTCCACTGCCACTGAGCTTGTCTATCCAAGAGCTGGTGTAACGGCTCTGCCACTGCGGCCTTGTTTGGGAGAAAGGCATGGTAAAAATTCAAAAGGCCTAGGAAAGCCTGAAGCTCTCCCTTTGACTTCAGCCTTGGGGCCTGCTGGATTGCTTTTAATTTGGATTCCGCCGGATGAATGCCTTCGGCATCGATGCGGAAACCAAGGAACTCGGTTGACTCTACCCCAATCTTTCACTTTTCTTTTTTTAGTTTAAGTCCCGCGTCGCGGAACCGCTGAAGGACGGCCTTAAGCCGTTCAGCCAGAATCTCAACCGATTCCCCAGCAATGAGGACATCATTGAAGTAGGGGCAAACCCCTGGAATTCCCTTGAGCGTGCACTCCATCACTCCCTGGAACAGCCCTGGGGCTACACTCACCCCGAACTGTAGGCGCTTAACCTTAAAAGCCCCCCTATGGGTGACAATGGTCTGGGCTACCGCCGTGGCCTCATCCACGGGCAGTTGTTGATAGGCCTGTGCCAAATCTAATTTGGCGAACACGCAGCCTCCTTGCAATGACGCCAAAATATGGCTGACAACTGGCACAGGGTACGCGTGCTGTTGAAGTGCCCTGTTGAGGGTGCACTTATAGTCAGCACATATTCGCACTTCCCCATTGGCCTTTAATGGCGTTACTATGGGGGTCTCCCACACCCCACTGTCTACGGGCTGCAATACCCCTTGTTCCACTAGCTTATCCAGCTCTGCATCGATTTTGGGTTTCAATGCGAAAGGCACTCTACGAGGCTTGATCCGTATTGGAGTTACCATAGGATCAAGCTTGAGGGCGATCGGAGGACCCTTGTACTCCCCTAGACTAGAACTGAAAACATCCGCGAACTCTTGGCAGACTGCAGGCAAATCTGCCGCTTGTGTTCAGTGAATGCCGGTTACTTGAATGCCCAATGCATCAAACAAATCGAGCCCTATGAGGCTCGTGCGTTGGCCTTCAACCACTACGACATCTAGTGGCCCCTTGAACCCCTTGAATTCCACCAGAATTGTCGCTTTGCCTTTGACCGCCACTCGGGAGTTTTGGAAGTCTGTGAGTAGTAGATTAGACGGCCGGAGCTTGGCCCATCTGTTGCTACGATGGCATAGGTGCCTGAATGTTCCTTGTGAAATGATGGACATGGCTGAGCCCGTGTCCAGTTCCATCTTGCATGGAACTCCCTGAAGCTTGACCTGTAGTCTAAGCTTCTGCTTTAGGGGGCGATGGGCACCAGTGTGGAATACGCTCCTTCGGCTGGAACAGAACCCTACTCGGTGTTGACCCAGGGCCCCGGTACCTCTCCTGAATGCGTCTTCTTTCGGGCAGTCCCTCTGACGACCTCGGCAGACGGCGGCGATGTGGCCTGGTTTGCCACAGGCCCGGCACATTGCAGTTCGGAATCGGCAATCCGCACGTTGATGGCGGCCTCCGCAGCCCATGCATTTAAGGAACGGAACTGCCTTCCCAGCTGGCTGCGGTCCCTTCTCCGGGTGCTTTCGTAGCTGGTCGACTTCGTAGTCTGAGTCGGTGTCTTCCATCCGCTCAGCGTCCTCGTGGTGGACGGCTTCGGTGCTTGGCGCACTTTTGGAGGGCCGCAGCGCTTTAACGGCCCCTCCGGCGGCTTCGTCCGCCATGACCTCCTTCAAGGCCTCTTGTAGCGAGAGAGTCTCCTTAGCGAACAGTTTTTGTTGGAGCTCTCGATTCCGGAGTCCACAGACTAAGCGGTCTCTTAGTCTCTCCTTCAAATCCGCGAAATTGCAGAGTCGGGACGCTTGACGAAGAGCGGCAATGAATTCTGTTGCAGACTCGCCAGGTTGTTGCTCCCGCTGCTCAAAAATGTGCCTCCACGCTATAACGGATAACTTGGGCTCAAAGTGGTCTCGGAGCTGTTTTTTCAAATCCACGTAGGTGACCGACTCGAGCGGCGCCAGGGCGACCAGGTTCTCTGCAATGTTGAAGGTGGCGGGGCCGCACACGCAGAAGAGTGTCGCGGCCTTCAATCCATCTTTGGCGACCTGGTTGGCGCGGAGGTAATTTTCAACACGGGAGATGTAGGACACCCATCTCTCTGGGTGAGTTACATCGAATTCTTTGAGCTTCCCGACCTTCGCCATGGTGGTTTGTTTCTTCGTTCAATGCCTTGCGCTGCTGGCTTCTGTGTAGGCCCTAGGATGGATCCTTAGGGCGTGGTGGTCTCCAGCGTGGCTTGCTGGCAGACCGAGGGGGGGGAACGTAGTTCCTGTCAGGCTCTGTGCTGTCCTCACCCCCTAGTGACTTCAAGCTCTCTCAATGAAGCAGCACATCCCACCTTCGTCGCCACTGTTATATCTTCGGTTCTTTAGGCATTGAATGAGGCAGAGTGTTCAAACAACAACAAGTTTATTAACTCAGAACAGAAGCAGCCCTAAAGGCTGCTGCACAGCTATTTATACAGTTAGCCTCTAGGTGGCAACCAATAGATTTAAAGTAACAGTTTCCTGCCCCAAAACTCATTATCAGCTTGGAGACAGCCAGTCTGGCTTTCAGTAACAGCAACTGTTAAACAATACAGCAATGTAGGTCAGACATTAAGCAAGTGATTTAAAACAGTTGTGGCCAATACATTACACTATTAAGGGATTTTATTATGCTTAAGCTTGATATTAGTAATATTGATATTAGTAGTGATACTTTGTAATCATTATATATATATATCTTTGTTTATGTGCAAGCAGCTTTGTAGGTGCTTTATATTGGGAAATTAGTTATCTAAAAGCAAATGTTTCATGCTTTAGGTACAGGTGATTGCTTACATGAAAAGAGCACGGTAAGGGGAGGGGGAAAAGGAGTTACGGATGGACCCTGGGTTGCTGTGTATGAGTCATCATCTTGGAATTATTTTTTTAGTGCTATCTTATGCCTGGTACCAAGACCTGATGTTTTTGTTCTGGAAAGGTATAAAAGGTGGAAGACATCTTTCCTGGTTGTTGCCTTCATCTCTCTACCAGCCACAAAGAGAGATGGGGTAACCCAACTCTATTTTGATCAAAATAAAAGTTGTTTGCTTGCTGAAACCTCGGCTCAGGAGTTTCTTTGGCTCTTTTAAATTCCTGAGTAACGCTGGGACAATTGTGAGGCTAAGTGGAAAACCTTACAAACTGGCCCCCAACGTGGTGGAAGCCACACCCCCACATCCGGAGACCCGTTAAGGTCCCGGCAAGCCTTCAATTCTCGGCAGGACGAAACCGACAGCGACTGAAGCTTGAGTTTTAGAGCGCTCCTAGGTGTTTGACCTGTGCTTCATCGTCGGCGGTGGGATCCGTGTCTGAGGAACCTGAACGCCCGAATTCAACGATGTTTCATGCTTCCCCACTGACGGGAAAATTGCAAAAGGTGCCTTGGTGAGTAAAAAAAAAAAAAGCTTTGGTAATCCTGGAATAAGGCAGGAGGTTGATCTCTCCGACTAGTCCTCTATAGATAAGAAATAAAAAAATAAATGAATAAATGTAAGAAAAGAGGTAGCAGAGCAACTGTCTTCTAATACAGGATCGAGTGATTTAAGAAAAGTAATTAAATTGGAATGTAATTTTTTTTTGCAGAGGTTTTGGTAATTTTGAAATAAGATAGGGGGTTGATCTCCCCGACTAGTCCTCCAAAGAAAAAAAAATTACAAAATTACAAATTAATTAAGTGAAAAGGGAGGAAGCCGAGAAACTATCTTGAAATTAAAAAAAATTAAAAAAAATAAAATAAAAAAATATGGGGAATCGTCAGAGTAATTTAAAGAAACAAATTAAATCAAAATGTACTCCTCTGCAATGTGTTTTGAACAATTGGGATGTTTTGAAACCTCAAGTGGCTAAGTTTAACCCTGTCAGACAATGTCTGGTGGTGCTTTGTGTTGATGTGGTAGTAAAAATAATCTTCAACAAGGCAACGTTGAAAAACTTTGTAAACCCTGGCTAGTTTATCTGATAACAACTAAAGCCACGGAAGAAAAGAAAAGAAAATTCAAAGAACTGAAAGCAAGTTTTTTTTCTCTCTTTTTCTTTTAATCTGGCTCTTTGGACTATTCAATTCTCTTTTGTCGGAGGAGAGGAGGTGCTAGTTTTCCCCTCCCCCTTCACACCTGTAATATTCCTTTTAGTCTTTCCCCACTGTCTTTTGAAGTTGGTGGGATAAATTGGAAGTAACCATAAATGTTCCCCTCTTTTTTTAATTAAAAGGGGAGGCCTGTTTTGGCTTCAAACCACAAATTGATGTTTGTGTTTTGTTGTGTTTTATATATGTTTGGCCCTCCAGAACATTACGCTTGGGCTTGCAATGGTGAGAAAAATAAGAGATGGTTAAAGGGCCCTATAAAAACCACGTTTGGTTGGAATCACCTCATGATTTTTCTCGCTTCTTGCAGGACAAGCCATATGTCTAAATAAATGTTGTTTTAATAGTATCTGTGTATATATGTCTGTCTGTGTTGTTCTGTGTTATTTCCAAGACTTGGAAGAGGGTCAAAACCCTCTCTGATAACAACAAACAAAAAGGCCTTATTTAAAAATAAATAGTTTGCCTGGAGAAAGTACGAAATGAAATATTTGTATGTGAAATTGTTTATGCAAGCAGTTAGAATGGAAGTGAACGAGTTAATTTGCTGATATGTAAATGTGTGTGTGTTAGCCCTCAGTACAGCTTTACCAACAACTTTAAATCTGGACATATGGAGGAACATACAGACATTACCTTTTGGGGAAGAATAACACGTGATTTATGGACAAGTGCCAGAATTTTTTTTTATTTTTTTTAATATAACAAGTTTTATTGATTTTTTTTAGTTTTACAGCCAAGTGCTTAGGACTCGTCGTGGAGATAGGGCACTCCATAAAACAAAATAAAACATATAGTCATACATAAACAATTTAGGTTACTTTTTAAAATTTCCCTCTCTATTTTATCAATAAAAAAAACAACAACAACTATCAATAGTATTTCCACCCGTTTTGAGCTTAATTAACTATTAACATATTCCAATTGGCATTACATAGACATATAGTATACAGTTCGAGTATCCATATAATACAGACCATATTACTCCAAATATTCACTTTATATTTCTCAATTAACTTCTCTCTTATTCTATTTCACATACATATTTTATAAACGAATATAACTTTACGTTTTTAAACCATTTTACATTAACTTAAGTTATTTCTAATTATTTCTAAGCTAAACATATAGCTATTATATATATGTATATTTTAAAATTTCTCCACTATATTCTATTTCCTATACTCTGTCAAACATTTTTATAAATCAATCCATTCTTCAATCATTGCAAGTAAGAATATCATTAATATTTCACCAATCTCAATATTTTTGCCACCCTCAAGTGCTTCAAAGGCAGACGAGGTTGAGCTACCACAAAGGGATTCCCGCATGTCACGTTCCCCAGACCGGTGGAGAACTACAAAATCGTCTGCCGCTGAGGACTCGGGTGAATGGAAGTACCTGTCTGCAGCTCGTAGTCAGTCAGTGGAGAAGCTGGTGGAAAGGTTCGAGGAGCTAGCGATGAGAAGCGGAGAGCAACCTTCCCGTTTCCCATACGCCAGAGATCAGGATGATCGACGAGGCATCCACCAACTCCTGCCAAGGGGATCCCCCAGCCCGTCCTTTGCAGATCAGGCAGCCTTCCTGCCCTCGAAGCCCCCTACCAGGGCCTCCAGCCCCGCAGGGAGGGACAGCTCCAGCCGTCGTCCCTCCCAAAGCCCAGATCACAGTTGATGAGGTAAGAGCCTGGGCCGTCGCCGGGACAGCCAATCCCCGGACCGATGTGCTTATCTACCACCCAGCCCGGGCCCCATACAGCAATGGGGGAAACCGCAGGCCCCACAGATGGGAGACCAGCAGTCTCTGCCGGTGCAACAGAAGGGGGGGTGGTCGCAGCCCCTAAGTATGCAGCAGCTGATAGAGGCCTTGCAACAACTTGGGGTGATACAGATGCCAGGAGACCAGCAACCGGTGGGATGACAGCAGCAGGGGTGGTGGTCACCACCCCCAAGCGTACAGCAACCTCTGAGGGGCCCGCAAACAATAGGGATCCAGCAACAACCCCCTCCTGGACCGCAGGGGGGCCTACAGCAACTAAGGATGCCACAGCTCCCTGCAGGCCAACAGCAGGGGGATGGCAACAGCCCCCACCCAGACAGCAACCATTGGGGGGCCTACAGCAACTAGGGATGCCACAGCTCCCTGCAGGCCAACAGCAGGGGGGATGGCAACAGCCCCCACCCAGGCAGCAACCATTGGGGGGCCTACAGCAACTGAGGATGCCACAGTTCCCTGCAGACCAGTAGCAGGGGAGATGGCAACAGCCCCCACCCAGGCAGCAACCATTGGGAGACCTACGGCAACTCGGGATGCCACAGCCGCCGGCAATGCAGCAACAGCCGTGGGGGTGGCAACAGCCCCCGAACGTGCAGCCACTGGGAATGCGGCAGCTGCCGGGGGGGCAGCAGCAGCCGAGGGGGCAGCAGCAGCCGGGGGGGCAACAGCCACAGTGGGGAGGCCAGCAACCATTGATTTCACCACCTTTCAGAGCAACCTTCGATGGGGACCCAGAGAAACTTATTTTTTCCTCAACCAAGTGCGCTCTCATTTGAACCGCTGTGCCTATCTCTATCCGGACCCAGCCGCTATGGTCGACGTGATTGCGTCCAGCTTAGATGCAGAGGCATCCGAATGGCTGAATAATTTATATAACGAGCAAGCCCCCGAATTGGAGGACCCCCATCTCTTCCTCCTAGGACTGAGAGCAAGGTTCGAGGACCCATCCATTGCCCTCAAAGCAGAAGAACAAATCCATAAGGTAAAGCAAGCTGGCAGGCCTGCACTGGAATACGTACGAGAGTTTCGCAAGATAGCCGGTCGGATAGAGAGGTGGCCTGAGCAATCCCTAGTCCATCATTTCAAAGAGGGATTAGACGACCACCTCTCTCAGGCCTGTATCTATCGAGCAGTACCTGATCAGCTGCAACAATGGTACCAGACAGTGGTAAGGCTAGACGTTCAGCTCGCCCGCTATCAGAAGCCACACACCCCTGAAGCCGAGTCGAGGCCAGAGCAACCCAAATGGCAGCCAAACCCCCAAAAACCTCCAACAGCTGCAGCTACTGAAAGTCCCAGGCCACCTGCAGGCCCACCAATCAAGTGTTTCCGATGCAGACAGCAGGGACATCGAGCAGCGAACTGCCCAGTCCCCTACCCCCAACAGCAGAGTAGGCCAGGACCAGCAGCGAGAAAGAGACCAGCCCAGCAGCCAGCGAGAGAGAAATCCAACCGGATCACACAAGAAGCTGTTGCCCAAGTCACGTCCCCCACACAGGAGAATGCAGGGACTCAGGCTGGACCCGCTGCCGCTCTACCTGCTTACGACAGCGATGACGAAGGAGAGAACAACCCAATGGTGAGTCGACACGTCCCACTTTTCTCTCTACCTGCCAAACTCGTAATCCCTAAGACAGGGGCACAGGTAGATTTAAAAGTGCTAGTCGATTCTGGATGCTCCCGGTGCATCATTAGCTTGCCATTTGCCATGAAAATGGGCATACGAGCAAAGCTGCTCTCCAAACCCGTGAGGTTTGAGCAAGCCGATGGCTCCCTGAGGGGAGGGACTTTAGTCACACAAATGACTGAGCCCCTACGCTTAGAAATAGGTGAGCACTGGGAGTTTATTCACTTCTTGGTGGCTCCAAAAATGACTGTGAGGCTGATCCTAGGATTAGCCTGGTTGGACAAATGGAAGCTGTTTATCTGGTGGGAGAAAGGAATGAGAGCTGTGAGGCTACCTATAGGGCCCAAGCCCCCCCATTGATTCAACAGACCTTACAGGAAACTTTATCCCACCCAACGAGCGAGCGCACATGGCTGCCTGACCGCCACCAGGCGAGCCACTCATCCCCAGCGAGTACTGGGACCTAGCGGAGGCATTTAGTGAGAAAGAATGCGATGCCCTGCCTCCCCACCGACCCAATGATTGCTCCATCGAACTGTTGCTGGGAGCCAAACTCCCACGCCCGAGAATGTACGCTATGTCCCCAATAGAAATGGAGGAGATGCTGTGATACATGAACAAAAACTTAGCAAGGGGGTTCATTGAACGGGCCAAATCTACCGTGGGAGCCCCCGTGTTATTTAAAGAAAAAAAAGATGGGTCTCTTCGTCTCTGCGTTGATTATAAAGGTCTCAACGCGGTGAGTGTGGAAAATAAATACCCCCTCCCCCTCCTGAAGGACTTACTAACTCACCTGGCTAAGGGGAGTGTCTTCACTAAATTAGACCTGAGAGAGGCATATTACTGGGTGAGGATAAAAGAGGGAGATGAGTGGAAGACTGCTTTCAACTGTCCCATGGGGAGCTATCAATTCAAAGTCATGCTGTTTGGACTACAGGGGGCCACAGCCGTATTCATGCAGTTGATTAATGAGGTCCTACATGATCATTTATACAAAGAGGTTCTGGTGTATCTTGATGACATCCTGATATATAGCACGAATATGACTGATCATGTAAAACTAGTGAGAGAAGCGTTAAAGAAACTATTGAATGCCAAGCTCTACGTCAAACTGTCAAAATGTGAGTTTCACCAGACCTGATTAGATTATCTTGGCTATAGAATTTCCAATGAGGGCATTGAAATGGACCCAACCAAAGTGAAAGCCGTAATTGAATGGCAGCCCCCAAAGACTCGCAAACAGCTCCAGAGCTTCCTAGGTTTTGCCAACTTCTACTGTCAATTCATCCCCTCCTTTGCCGAGATTGCCCTACCCCTTACAGAATTACTCAAAACAGGCAAAGGGGGAGGGAAGCCGCGACCGGGCCAACCACTAGCATGGACTATGAGCTGTCAAACCGCTTTTGAGAATTTAAAAAGACTATTTGCTGTTGAACCGGTCCTAAAGCACCCCTGCCCAGGGCAGCCCTTTGTAATTCAAGCCGACGCCAGCGACGTGGCCATCGGAGCTGTATTACTGCAAAAGAACCAAAGTGGGACCTTACAGCCCTGCGCCTACACCTCGAGAGGAGGTGGACAATATGGGAAAAGGAGGCTTTCGCAATCCGCTGGGCTCTATTAAACTGGAGGCACTACCTAGAAGGGAGCAAAGTGCCTTTTGAAGTATGGACTGATCACAAAAATCTAGAAGCACTGAAAACTCCCCGCAAATTGTCCCTGAAACAAGTGCGATGTTTTCCCAGGAGGGAAAAACCTCTTAGCTGATGCTCTATCCAGATTGCCCCAGTACAAAAGCCAGCACAAAGAGGTTAACGAGGCAATTATCTCCAATCCACAAACTGCTGCTCATCTCACGCCTCGCAGAGCCCCTAATCCTGATGACCCTGGGGCAAAGAAAATAAAACAAGAGCTCCTCACTGATCAATGGTTCAAAGACAATCAAACCTCCTTAACTTGCAGGGATGGTTTGGCTTACAAGGGAGGAAAGTTATACTTGCCAGAAACCCTCCGTCTTAACGCTCTCCGACATGGCCATGACGTAAAACAGGCGGGACACTTTGGATATTTAAAAACTCTACATCTCATCCGCCGGCAATTCTGGTGGCCGGGATTAAAACGGGAGGTGGAAAATTATGTCCGGAGTTGTACTGTATGTGCCACCATGAAAAGAATTCCAGGGAAACCCCCTGGGTTATTGCAGCCAGTGGCAGACCCTTCTCAACCATGGGAAGAAATTGCTATGGATTTCATAGTAGACCTACCTGAAAGTAGAGGAAATACTGTCATCTGGACTGTGGTAGATCTGTTTTCAAAGCAGGCTCACTTCATCGCCTGTAAAGGACTCCCATCTGCCCAACGACTGACTAAATTGTTCTTGAAGCATATCTACCGGCTGCATGGCGCCCCTCAAAGAATAATTTCAGACAGGGGGGTGCAGTTCACAGCTAAGGTTTGGAGCAGCTTTCTTAAATTAATTGGATCATCTCAAGGTCTATCATCTGCTTTTCATCCATCTACTAATGGAACCGCGGAAGCCGCTAAAAAGATGGTGGAGCAATATCTCAGATGCTATGTTTCCTACCAACAAACCAACTGGACCGACCTCCTCCCTTTCGCAGAGGTGGCTTACAATAACTCTGTTCACAGCAGCACCGGCTTCACGCCTTTCAGAGTAGCCACAGGAAAAGAGTTCAGCCCAATACCGGAATACCCCAAGGCACCCTCTGCTTCTCAGACACTTGATCAATGGGTGAGGGGGTGGGAAGAAGTCTGGAAAGCCACGAAGACTGCTTTAAAAAAGACTTCCGAGACCTACAAAAAGCAGGCAGATAAAAAAAGGGCTCCTCAAAGAACATTCCAAGTTGGGGAAAAGGTTTATCTGTCGACTAAATATTTACGCCTCAAATTACCCAGTAAGAAATTAGGACCAAAATTCTTGGGGCCTTTCCCCATTGTAAAGATCATTAACCCGGTCACCGTAGAATTAAAACTCCTTAGACTTTTAGGGAGAGTTCACCCTGTCTTCCATTGCAGCTTGCTGAAACCTTTTCGAGGTTTCACTTTAAGACCTCCCCCTAAGAAGGCACCCGGTCCCCTTGTGGTGGCGGGTCAGACCCACTATGAAGTAAAGCGTATTCTTGATTCTAGAATTTTTAAGGGGAAATTGCAGTACTTAGTACAATGGAAGGGATATTCGCTGTCTGAAGCCACTTGGGTGAAGTCTAGCGATGTGAAAGCTGACAGACTCATTAAAAGGTTCTACAGGACAGGGCTTTTCAACCTTTTTACCGATTGTACCAATTTTAGGATATGGCAATATTCAAGTACCACCTAGCAAAGTGTCAAAAACTTGGTGACAAAAAAAAACCTGTTCAAAGTTGCAATTGCACTGAAATGACTTATGACCATTTTTCACACTTATGACCATTGCAGCAACAGGGTCATGTGATTTATATTTGGATGCTTGGCAAACTGATTCATATTTATGATGGTCACAGTGTCCCAGGGTCATGTGATCCCCTTCTGCAAACCTTTTGACAAGCAAAGTCAATGGCAGAGCTGCTGGTGGCCAACTGCTAAGGCGGGACTTCCTTCCCTTTCCCTGCCTCCCTTTTTCTCATTCCCATCTCCTTCTGAAGGAAGAATTTGAACCCCCCCATATTTTCCCTCTTCCATAGGAAAAGGCCTCCAGAGACAGAAAAGACAAGCTGCTGAGTGAACTAGCTTAAAAAGGCACTTCCCCTTTAAGAATTAGCTACTGGCTAGAAAGGAAAGTAAGGAGCCCAGCTGGCACTTAAGGAAGAAAAAAAAAATGTAAGTACTGGCTGCCGGCTAAGGCAGCCTCCCCAAATGGCTCCATTCATAAGTAAAATTTGCAGCTCCAGAGGACTCTCTCACTGTAAGTCTTTGCCTGTGCTGGCTCTTTCCCTTCCCCACTACACTTGGCTAGGCAGGGCTGTGTACCACCTGCCACTCATTAATGTACCACAAGTGGTACACGTACCACAGGTTGAAAAGCCCTGCTATAGGAAACACCTTAATAAACCGAGAGGCGATCCCTAATATGTGCTTTTGTTTACATTACAGGATGTGTCCTTTTTGTAAGGGGGGTCAGATGTCAACGCTGCTAACATCGGATGTTTTTGCTTTGACAACAGTTAGAGATGCAACCATTTTCTTCTTATGTTTTACTTTTAGAGTTAGATGATGCTGGGGGGGAGGAATGTGCATGAGAGTTTAGATAGACATAATAATACTGGACTGGTGTGTGAACCAAGGTTAATGAAATAAGAGATTATAAGAATTGGCGGGCTGGAGAACTGGAGGGAGAGCCTGCATTTCAAACTAATTGGAAAATGTGATTTATGACTGTTAATTGGAGGAAGGAATTGTGCTTTGATACTATGTGCTCAGGGGAGGGGAATCCAGTTTTTGGCTTCGACTGTGTTAGTGCCAAAGCTATGCTACTCAAATAAAGATTCTTTAAGGTAAACAATGCCTCGAAGTTCTTTGAAGAGTTTCATCTGTCGGAACCATGAGAGTTTGCTTGCTGAAACCTCGGCTCAGGAGATTCTTTGGCTCTTTTAAATTCCTGAGTAACGCTGGGACAATTGTGAGGCTAAGTGGAAAACTTTACACTATTGCTAACTCAGTGAAAAAAATCAGAAAAAGCATTGACTTAAAATTCATTGTCTTCATTTTCTATATACCAAGTATGAGAAATAAGATGATCTTTTATTGCAGGGAAACAAAGATTTAAAATAGGCATTATATAAATTTTGTATTCTCAAGATTGGAATACACACTAGAAGGATACAGCTTGTTCAAAAGGAACCAAGGAAGGACCCAGTAGGAAAGTCACAGTAGTCAAAATGGAAATATTGGAGACTTTGAGAGAAAATGACTAGTAATGCTGCAATTCTTGATATTATGGGAAACTAAAACTGAGTGTAGTCAAATGCATGCCTTGGATTTCAAGAAAGCAGATTTTAATAAACGCAGTCATAAACTGGATTCCATGGTAGGGGAATCTAAAAGGAAAAGGAATTCAAGATGGGTTAGGAATTCCTTTAAAAAGGGAAAAGTTAGAAATCCAATCACAAACAATTCTAATTAACTAAAACAGGAAGAAGGTAGAAGAAGCTACCATGGCTCTATACAAAATGCTTAGTGAAAAACTGAAAATCATAAAGGACACTTATAGGAAGTGGAATGTGAGACAAGACATTAAGGAATAGCCTGGATTTGTAAAGATGGCATCTTCAAATATGTTAAAAAGAAAAGAAAAAGAAACTCAGTTATTTTATGAAGATAGATAGCAAATGGGTAACAAAGAAAAATCAGAACAATTCAGTTCCTATTTTGGCTCAGTCTTGAGTGAGAAGATATACTCATATGAGGGGGTCAAACTGGAGTATTTTTTTGCTTTTACTTATAACAAGCAACAAAAAGCCATGTGCCAACTCACACAAAGTAACCAAGTTTTCACCAGTCTAGCAACTTGCATGAATAAAGAGTTCCAAGTTCAGGGAGTCAGTCATAAGAGGAGTCAAATGGTTCTGGAGTCCAATGCATGGAAGAGGTTGTCCACCAGTGAGTTACAAAATCACAAGGCGAAGGCACAGAGAGTCTGAGTAACGGATGGTTGTTTCTGACATCAGTCCTAACTCAAAGCTCCTCTTAAGTAAGAACATCCTGGTGTGTCTCATTTAGGAAGGCAGTGATAGAAGTAAAGGAAAGGTCTTCAAAAATAATAATAATATTGAAATAGAAATTTAAAATTGAATTTGCTGCAGTGGAAATTTACTGAGTGGAGAAGCTATGATGGCTGGGAAACAGGAAAAGATAACATAAAGGAAGTAAGATAAATACGTAGGCAAAAATTAGCTGGGTCTTAGAGTGGGAAAGGAAGAAGACAAGCTATGAAAACATCTGTAAGAGAAGATAACTAGCAAAACAGGAACCAACCTATTTTTCTAAGAAGTCATAAAAAAAGGGGGCCAGAACTCAGGCAACTGAGCATGTGCAATTAGTTGATTAATATTAACTGACACACCTTGCATAAATTATCTCCTAATTTTAATGTACATGTGATGTATGATTTAGTATGTAGCAGGAAATATGTAGGAGGCGGTCGGAAAGAGTGTAACCTCATAGTACCTCAGCCAATGGGGAAAGAGGAGGGATGTGCGGCCGGGACAGGGTTGTATAAAGAAGGGAATATTTTGGGTTGAAACTTTGGAGAGAACCAAGCTTTGATAGCTTCTCTCCCCGCTTATTGCAATAAACGAAACAAAAGGCCTTCACTGTGTCTTGGCTGGTTATTGGTCAGGCGAGCTTGCCTCTGGTCACGAAGGAAAGTGGCCAGGAGCACATAACAGCCTGACTGCTTTCTTGCGAGTAACCTCACTGACCTCTGCTGCTCCTACCTATGCTCTGCTCTATGTGCCCTTGCACATAGGGAGTGGCAGTTCGTCTTCCTTATTGCATAACGGTGGCAGCACCTTCTCTGCCTGCTCAATTGGCTGTTTGACTGGTGCCCCCAATGCCAACTGCTTGCCCTCCAAGGACACCTCGGGAAACTGGCTCATCGTGGTCAGTCTCAGATTCCAAAGCCTCCATGACAGGTTATGCACTGGACAGGGGAGCAGAAAAATATTATTGCCAGCCAAATTCCCTTATGAAATATGCTTGCTTGGGAGAAAGAGACTGATATTTGTATTGAAACAGCAATGCCTTAGTGTTGGCTATTGCTTAGCACGCCCCAAGCCATGAAATCTCTGTTCTGTGTGGAATTATTTAAAATAATGGTGAACATAGGGCAAATTACACCAACATGTTTGAACCCTCACCATCTGCACACCTAGTCTTCCATAAGTATTCCCTGGAGTTTTACTTGATGGGGTTTGCTAAGGTCATGTTTGGCCATGTATGTGTTGTAGATACATGGCACACCAACAGTAAATGCACATAATAGGTGAAAGCATAGCAATAATTACAAGCATAATGTTAGAAAAATGTTAGAGTTTAAATAGAAAAGAACAGGTTCGAAGTTAAAAGCCTCTGATTTGCCCCCACTCTCCTTTAGCAGCACTCTGAACGGGTCTATGTCAACTCACAACTGCCACCTGGTCACTGCCACCTAGCCACGGGATACCTCGCCCCAGGCGACTCGCTGCGAGCCTGGGCATTCTGTTTAAGGGAGGCAAAAGTTCCCACCAGCCTGCACTCTTTCTCTGAAGGCTTCCTAGCCTCGCTTTCCAGCACACACAAACACACACACAGTGAAAGGCAGGTTAAGCGGGAGAGAGAGAGAGAGAGAGAGAGAGAGAGAGAGAGAGAGAGAGAGAGAGAGAGAGACAGACAGACCATTCCAAGCGTGGGGACTTTTATCCGCATCTGAGCTGGCAAGCTGCTAATTGCACCCAAGCTTGGGGAGAAGGACCTCTTCTTTGGCGTGCTGCATGCGGACACGGACACACACACACCATCTGAGCTGGGGCACTTTTATCTGCATCCAAGCTGGCAAGCTGCCAATTGTATTTGGGCTTGGGGAGAACATGCTTCAGCATGCTACGCTGGACCCTGATGGCTCCCTGGGGGGAGAGGGGCAAGCAGGGACAGTGACAGGTGACTCAGCCCAGAACAATGACACCCGTTTGGTACGCCTTTTGGGGGGGCACTGGAAAGCGAGGCAAGGACGCCTTCAGAGAAGGCACGCAGGAGGGTTACGTGGGAGTCATTGTTCCAGGCTGGACATTTCAGTGGGAAGAGCCTTCGGAACGATGACCATCTGAACCGAGTCACCCTGTCACCATCCCTCCTTGCCAATTTAGATGTGCAATTTATCCTTCTTTAACATGTGACTCAGAGTTTGGCTTTTGGACATCGTATCTTCCTGTTCAAATGTTTGCCACACTTTCCAGGTTCCAACACAAAAGGAGCCTCCTGCTCATCTCAATGAAAGGAGGGAAACGGAGGGGTGTTGAAGCAGGCAGGGCCTTTCCTTTTCCTCCTCCTCCATTCTTGTGTGTTTAGAAACAACCAAGCAAGAGTCCATGAATCAAGGAAGTTTGGATTTGATGGAAAGCAATAAACTTTTTTCCTTTTCCTTCCCCACCTTGCTTAGCAAGCTGGAGGCTCCCCTTTGGAGCACAGATTTTCAATTCTGCAAATGCAGAAACTTAGGGACTTGTTATTTTTCCCTTTAGTGTTGCTTTTGCAGTACCTCCCTTTGCAAACTTCCTCCAACACAAACTTTAAGTGTCCTATGATGGCTCTCAGCCACTCCCTGCTGGTCCGTGATTTGCATCTTACTGCCAACTTGTGGTGCCAGAATGAGGCAAGTCCCCAAGCTCGAAATGTGTGTGTGTGTGTGTGTGTAGCACACCGGAGAGGTCCTTCTCCCCAAGCCCAAGTGCGATTGGCAGCTTGGCAACTTGGATGCAGATAAAAGTCCCCAACCTTGGAATGGTGCACGCACGAGCATGTGTATGTAAACAATGACTCCCACTTAGCCCGCTTTTCATGGGGGGGGGGACACTGGAAAGCGAGATCAGGAAGCCTTCAGAGGAGTGTGGGCTGGCAGGAACTTTCGTCTCCCTTAAGCCAGGCCAGCTTTGGAAACCAGAGCAGAAGGTCCAGGCTCTCAGCAAGTTGTCCCCGCGGCGAGTTGCCTGAAGTGAGGTGTCCTGTGACCAGGTGACAGTGGCCAAGTGGCGGCGGTGAGTTTTCCCATTCTTCTCTGAACTGCTGGCAAGCCTCAAAATAAACATACAATCCTAATACTTAGACTAGCACCTCACTGGCTCCATCATAGAGATATGATAAAGGATAAGATAAGATAAAGGAAGACACCAGATCCCCTCATAATAATCCACACCTAGGAAGCATCTTTCTTCCCGGACTTCACACATCAAGACAATATTCAATACACATCTAAACTTACACCTCGTGTTCAAAACTGAGGGCAGGAGCACCTCAATCTGCATATCTAAACATCAAAGCCCGCTTTTCATTATACCTCTACTGGTAGACCCCTAACGATGTAGGCTACCTTCAAACATTGTACGTGTTTGAATCAGTGGTAGGATTCAAATAATTTAACAACTGGTTCGCTGCCTCGCCTTCCCTCCGCCTTGGTCAGGGTGGGCTGCTCGGGGGTTGGCTGGGGTGGGGGCAGGAGGTCCCAGCTGGGGGGGGCAGGTGCTTCTGGTTGCGGAATTGCTGGAGGTCCCAGCTGGGGGGGGGGCAGGAGTCTCGGACTGGGGTGGGGGCAGAAGGGTGGGGGGTCAGCAAGTCCTGGCTGGGGGAAGGCGAGGGGGTCCGGCTAGGAGGGGGGAGGGCCGGGATGCCTCTGTGGAGGAAAGCCGCCCCCCCCGCCGGCCAAGCCTCTCATCCACACCGCGGTCACGTAGGATTGCGTAGAAGGGGCGGCCGGCAGGGGGGGACGATCACAGCCGCCGCCGTCTCCCTTCCACAGCGCAGCCCCATCGGCGTGGGCGGAGACGGCCCCAGGATGGCTGGAAGGCGCGCGCCCACCCGTCGCCGCTGCCGCTCCGCATCGTGCCTCACGCGGCCCCGGCCCCTCAGCCACCTTCCTCCACCACAGCCCCCATCAGCGCGAGGATGGGCGGCACAGCTTCGCTTCCGGAGCTGCTGCCGGCCAGGCCTGGCGATGCAGGGATCGCCGCCGCCCCCTCCTCCTGCCCAGCCCCGCACGCTGCCCAGGCGCCGCTGCCCCATGAGGCTGGTCAGCCGGTGCGTGAGATCCGCTGCCTTGGGCTGGTGAGGCGGGGCCGGCTGTGGCCAGCAGGCAGCCGAGACGGCTCCAGACCCTCGGCTGCCCCACCTCCTCCTGCTTCCCTGCATGGCTGGCCAGTCGAGGGGCTCGGAGCAGCAGCAGCCGCCGCCGCCCCTGGACAGGGCCGGGCGAGGGCTACCTTCCAGCCGTCCCGGGGCCGTCTCGGCCCACACCGATGGGGCTCCGTGACCGGTTCGCTATGATGCAGGACAGCGCCTCTTATGTTTTTGATTACAAGTGGTACCTTCCTCGACCACATGGTCTCCCTGAAAGCTATCAGTTTGATAGAAATAAAGGAAAGGTCTTCAAAAATTTAATATTGAAAGAGAAATTTAAAATTGAATTTGCTGCAGTGGAAATTTACTGAGTGGAGAAACTATAATATATGGGAAACAGGAAAGGAGAGCATAAAGACAGGATGTAAGATAAATACGTAGGCAAAAATTAGCTGGGTCTTAGAGTGGGAAAAGGAAGAAGACAAACTATAAAAAAAATAGCTGTAAGAGGAATTGGCTAGTCAGGAAAGACATGTTGAATTGGAAAACAGAAAAACAAGCTGAATAAGATAAGAGGAAAGGCACACTGAATTGAAAAACAGGAAAGAACCTATTGTTCTTAAAGGGGGACATAAATATCCACAGAGTTTAAAATAACCATTTAAATGTCTAATTTTTCTTATTATTGTATATGTGAATATGATTTAATATGTTAGCAGGAAATGTGTAAGAAGCGGACGGAAAGAGTGTAACCTCATAGTACCTCAGCCAATGGGGAAAGAGGAGGGATGTGGCGGCCGGGACTAGGGATGTATAAAGAAGGAAATATTTTGGGTTGAAACTTTGGAGAGAACCAAGCTTTGATAGCTTCTCTCCCTGCTTATTGCAATAAACGAAACAAAAGGCCTTCACTGTGTCTTGGCTGGTTATTGGTCAGGCGAGCTTGCCTCTGGTCACGAAGGAAAGTAGCCAGGAGCACATAACAAGTTCTAACACCGGACACAGGCAGTTGGAGAAAAAATAATAAGTCTGGAGAGGTTGCCCCACCCACCACTGCCCCCACCGCCCAGATGCCCTTGCTTCCCAAACCATTTCTTTTCTAACCTTCTTTCCAGCTCCTCCGTCACTTCTTCCACCACCATGTGCAGTCCTACAAACAAAAGTTTGTGGGACTAAAAAAAAAAAGTTCAATCAATCAATTCCAACTTCGTGAGATCTTTTTTTCACGAGAAGTTGGAATTGATTGATTGAACTTTTTTTTTTAGTCCCACAAACTTTTGTTTGTGGGACTGCACATGGAGGCGGAGGAAGTGACACAGGACCGCATCGGAGCTGGAAAGAAGTTGTCGCATGGTCCGAGTGGGGGCGGGAGGGGGGCGTTTCTGCCACGCATCAACGGGTTCGCCGAACTCAAAAGAAATTAGCTACCGGTTCTACCGGCTGAATCCCACCACTGGTTTGAATGAATAAACTACTTCCAACAGCTGCAATTTGTGTTTATTCATGACCCAGCTCAGAAAATCGGACCAAGAAAATTCTTTTAACAATTTGGCACCCAACATGGGGCTCCTGAGCTAAGCTGACTGGCGGACTGAGTCCAGGTAACTTCACATAGCCGGTACCAATTTTGTCTGGAGGATGTGGCTCTGGGCTCTGCCTGTCCCAAACAGCTGCTTGAACTAGAGGTTGTATAGTTGGTAAGTACCCTATAATGTTTTGTGCCCAGTGTGTGTATGCATGTGTGGGTCCCTGCTGCCACTTCAAAGTCTCATTTTGTGTCTATCCCAGCTGCACCCAGCCTCCTGCTACCCCATTATCAGACAGTAACCAGGATGACCTAGAAAGCATGGGGGACTTAACAGAATGCGGAATTCAACCCGATTGCAGTCATCGTGCATGTATATTTATTAAGGTCTCTGTGTGTCCTTAAGGTAAAAGAGTTGAAGTGAAAAGATGGGTTAATTATGTTATTAATGGCTGATCTATAGAAAAACCATAGAAAGCAATGTTTCCCTCAGTTCCTCCAATTTACCTGGCTAAGGATTAGGCAAATAGCTTGGAGTCTGAGAAAGGGAGGAGGAGAAACCCTTTGACCGCTATCCCTCCGGAAATGCATTTAAGTGTCCCCCCCTGACCATTTGGAGTGGAATGTCTACTGTAGGATGGGAATACTGCAAGGAAATTGATGGCACATCTTTTCCCACCAGAGACAAGGTTTCTAAATCTCTTTAGGAAATTACTGAACTAGCCATGGAAATAATCCCACCCTGGTTTGCCTGGCCAGCAAAGCAGGGTGAAGAGAAACTCTTTCCTTTTCCCTTTCTCTCTTCCCCTCCCCCAAGAAGAACAGCCCAAGTTTCCATTAGCTTGTATTTTTTTATTTTCTTCCCCTTTCCCTCCCAGGATTTCTTCCCTTGAAGAGGGGAGAGATTGCTTTAAAAAGCTAACTCTTCCTAAACTTTTCTCTGCATGCAGGATGCCCTTCCCTGAAAGGTGTTAACCATAGGTTAGCTTAGCTCACCTCTGCAATGCTGATGTTAATTAGCACCCAGGGCTGGCTTGTGCTACTATCTGAAATTGGCATGATCCTAATTCCTTTTGGGTCTAGGACTCTAGGACAATTGAACGTGGCCACCTTACCACACCCACTTCACTCCACCCCCCCCACCGCAGCTGAACCACCGCAGGCTTTCATACTCAGCTGGCCTTCCACCAGTGCTCCTCTCCCGCCACTGGTCTGCCGACGCTCTTCCCCCACCCCTTCATCCCTGGCGATTCGTGGAGGGGAAATTGTCCCTAGCCAATTGGTTGTGTGGGACATTTAAACACACATCATGGCAGTCAATTCACGTGCGAAGGGGTGGGCGACCTCAGGCACCGGGGAGCAGTGGTGGGATTCAGCCGGTTCGCACCAGTTCGGCAGAACCGGTAGCTAAGTTTTTGTTGCCCAGACCCAGAATGGACTTCCGGAAGCGGCATCCACACACAGAACCGGTTGTTCACATATTTGAATCCCACCACTGCCGGGGAGGTGGGGGATGCAGTGGTTGCTTTGCCATGGTCAGCGCAAAGTGGCGTGCACACAAGGAGGAAAAAAGCAGCCCATGGCGGAGGCAGTGGGGGTGGCTTCCCCTTCCCCTTCCCAGCTTTTCAGGAGGCTGCCCCCCGGCTGGCTGGCATAATGACAAGTTTAATGACAAGCCAATCCGGCTTCACCGCGTAGCCGGATTGAGCGGACCACGGCTGACCAAGCCACCCCCGGATCGGGGCCACCTCACCCACCCAAAGCGATCCGGTGGTTCTGGATTCACGTTCCATTTGTAGTTCCATGTGCCTCGTGCTTGGGATCCAAGGGGGGCAGGATCCAGCCTAAGCAGGCCAGTGTTCTATTTTTTCCTTCCTATCCCCTTTCCCCCTGCTGTGCAATCCCAAATCCAAAAAGAGCAACGCCCAGCACATTCCCTGTAAACCAGCACTGTGATTTTTTGCACACCCAGCAGAAGAAACAAGATTGTTATGTATAGTAATTCACCACATGGCCAGATCAGGTGGATCAGGGCCACCCGAGCAGCCACGGGATCAGGACCACCTGACTGGCTTGCCACGGGGCCAACTGCTGGAAGGCAGTTAGAAGACGTTGGCATTTGGCTGACAGGCTGGGAAATTAGTGTGTGGCTTTCAGCAGACGCACCAAGCAAACCCTTGACTCGGGGGCTTGAATGAACTGGACTGTGCGGGGGGGGACAGGGCCTTAGACCTCTCCCCCCACCCCTGTCCTCCCAAACAGATGCCCCCCTGCCCATCCCAAGCCAATTGGGACAGAAATCTGCTGTTGAACTTGAAAGATGCCTCCATTTGTGTGTGTGTCCCCTTTCTTACTTTGGGGTGCGGCGGGGGAGGGGGAAGAAATCCAAATATTTCCAGGGGCAGAAATAATTAATCCAAATCCTCAGCAAGTTTCTAGGCCCCAAAAGGGGGTCCTGGAAGCGGGAGGGAAGGCCGCTTGCTCACTTCGTGGCTCACCCGCCCAAGTTCCCAACTTGACCCACTTGCTGCAGCTCGGCCAGAGTTTTTAAATTTTGGGGGTTTCGGTGGATTGTTTTTTTTTCTTTTTCCTTTGCTAGAAAAATGCGATTGATTGATATGCCCCCCCTTCCCCCACCATTAAAATCTCTTTTTTAGTCTCCTTTATTTATTGCTGGAGATTTGGAGATTTCTTCTATTATTCTCCCCAATTTTTTTGCTCCCTCTAAGATTTGAGATCCCTCTCTTGATGGATCACCCATTAAGAAGCAATACAACCCCATTCTAGGAAGGAATAAAAATTTAGAAGAATGTAACTGTGTAACATGTCAGAGATGAAGGAAATGTAACAACACGTACTCAGAATTAGATAGGAAGTTACAAGATTGGCAACAAGAAAATAAGCAGCAGAAACCACAAGTAGGGACAAAAGGACACATACAGCTTAACCAAGGCATAATTCTATAGGGGCAAAATGACATGTATGCTCAAACAAGGTGCAATTCCATAGATAAACAGATACGTAGACTAAAAGCAAGGTAGAACTCCAAAAAAAGGTATAATAGCTTTGTGAAATGTTTTTCTGCCTGTCCATGGGTATGTTTCCTGCATCTCCTAATTGTTGATTGAGTTTTTCTTTTTTTCTCATCACTCCCTACCTCATTTTTTATTTGTTTCCTTGGGATTTATGATTGGTTTTGTGTTCTAGGGATTCTAAAGATTGGTCACCCTTCCCCCTCAATTTTAGTTTAAAGCCCTTCTGATGAGTGGAGCCAGTCTTTTTCTGAGTACATTTTTCCCTGTTTTCATGAGGTGTAGCCCATCCCTTGCCAAGAGTCCTTCGAGTAGGTAGTGCAGTCCATGGTCCAGGAAACCAAAGTTTTCTTGGCGACACCAACCCTTGAGCCAGTGGTTTATTTCCCTATTTAATAGGGTTATTTCCCTATTTCTGGAAATCAACTGTATAAAAGATCGTGCTATGCTGTTGTTCAGGGTCTCAGCTCACAAATTGGACTGGGACCGTTTTGCTGAAGTGCTTCAATAAAAGTTTTGAAAAAGTCTTTTCTCTCGTGTCTGGCTCTTATTGGCTCAGATTTCATGCAGCGGCTGCTGCTTCCTTTCAATCATCCCTTTTTACTCTCTTTTTCATCCGAGGTAAGTAATCTCACCCTGTCCTGGCCCGCAGGTTGTTCCCAGATCTCTCAGTTTAAAAAAAAAAACAAATGAGACAAAACAAAGTTTGCTTGGAGCTGAGCAGCTTTCCTTCCAGGCAAACCTGCCCGGGATTGCACTGTGCCTTTTCAGAGCATCCCAGGATTAAGTGACCCGGGTTTGGATTCGTTTTTTCCCCTCCTCACATGTCTTTGCTGAGCAGAGCTTGTCTTTTTACCCCACCAGCCAAAGAGAAATAAAAATTAGCTTTATAAATTTCCCTTCCACTCTAAATCTTCCTGCCTGCTTTGCACTGGGTGATTCCTTTTGGTTAGCTGCGCAAACATCAACCCTTTTTCTATTTTCCAGACTAAAACAACTTCCCAAGTCGGAATCCCCAGGTAGATAACGGATTCTTCATTCGATTTTATTTATTGGCACTTTTAATAGGAAGGGGCAAAAGTTATTGGCTTCCACTCTGCCAGCCTCTCCTTCTACTCCCACCCCCCCAGCAAGGACACACAGCTACTTTCAAGGGGCATCTTTTGGGTTGATTTGAGGGAAAGGAGTAGGGCCTGTCTCTTTAAATGGCTTGGTAAAAATAATATGCTTAATTTTAGGTCTGCAGAACCTCTCAGGCTTTAAGAGCTTTTTCGCTAGGAATTTAAGCATCATTTAATGATGGTTTTGAGTGATCCTAGAGGTCTCTTTTGGTCATGAAGGATCTGTGTAACACCTATCCATGTTCAGCTCCTTTGCTGATGGATAGATACATATCTTGATGATTACTTGAGAATAAGTCCCATTGAAGTCCATAGGCTTCTCTTTTGAGCCAACAAGATAGGGCGAAGATTTTTTACTACGGTTAATTAAGAAATCTGGTGGATGTGTTTTATTTCTGTTTTCTTGGTTTGCTGTCTCACAGCTAAATGCCAAAGGACCCTTGGATTAAACAGTTTATTCTCAGGAAAGCATTGCAACTTCAAATAATTTATGGATAATTGTTTGGAGTAATAATCCTCTCCTGTGGTTATGGGCTTTTAAATGCCAAATGGGTTTTAACATGCAATCTCAAAACAATTTTACTTGGATTCTAGCATAAAGTCTGTCTAATTTCACAACCAATTTTGAAAAGAGGGTGACTTTCTACTTTCTCCCATTTTCCCATTTAACCCAGCATATCCCATTTCAAAAAATATACAAATGTTCAAAAATTAAAATTTCAGTGCTGCACTTAAAGGCAATGAAAAGAATAGGGATATTATAGTACTATAATATTTTTATTCTTAAAATACTTTATATGCTTCTTCCCTCCAGCCCCATTTCAAGGCAACCAAAGACTTAATTTCCAGACTGATTAAACTGCAGTCCAATGCAAACTTCACTGAAAGTCTCATTTAACTCATCGGGCCTAATTTCTCTGTAAATCTGCATCCTTGTCCGATTCTTTTTGCTTGGCTTTGAAAGTAAGGCTTATTTGAAAATGAGGCTGCATTTTTAAAAAGTTCATCCTGATTTCTCTCTTTTGAATCCCAAGTCAAATCTTCTCTTTACTGTTCATTTTAAATAGATCATTTTAATGGCTTAGATCATTTTGAGCTAGATCAATAATCTGCACGTGAAACCTGTCATTTCTATGAAGGGCTGTATTTTATATTTTTATTCATAGTCTCTGATTGCAGAACCATATGTGTGACATGAACGCGAATAATAACATTAGGAATCCCATTACAATATTTTAAAATTTACTAGAAGTGTGTACAGCTGTAATTTGTTGAACAATTATTTCTTTATCTACTCTGTACCTAAAAAAACCCAGAACTGTTGAAGTTAAAACTTTTTCTGCCTTGTAAACTACTCTACTTCCAGCAGCTATGCATTTGTGTTTATTCATGACCCAGCTCAGAAAACTGGACCAAGAAAATTCTTCTAACAATACAGATCAATACCCATTTTTTAAACCACTCCCCCCATTCCATTAATCCGCTGAAGAGTATAGCATCAGTCCCAGTATAAACTCAAATAAGTTGTTCACTGATGGGAATCTGACATGTAAAATTAAGTATATACAATCTTTCTCATAGTTTCCTCCTATTATGCCTAACAGAAACAGTTCTGGCTTAAAATCTGTATGTTTTTTAGTCATTTTTTCTGTATTTTTGACCAAAATCTTTTAGCTTTAGGGCATGTCCACCAGATATGATAATAAGTACCTGGTTTTTGTTTACATTTCCAACACTTGTTTCATGTATTTTTAAACATTTTTGCTAATCTCACTGGTGTTAAATGCTATTTTGTATAAGTTTTCTTTGTAAGCCACCGCTTTTGTTAATTTAGTGTTTCTTTCCCATAATCTTTGCCAGTTTTCTAATTCTATATTATGTCCAAAGTTCTTTGCCCATGTTATCATTGCTTTTACTTGTTCCTCTTCCATCTTTAAGCTTAACAAATATTTATAGATTCTTAATCAACTTTTCATCTGTTTTTAGCAGTATCTGATCAAAGTCTGTCTGTTCTTTATAAAATCCCATTGTTTTAGCATCTTTTTCATATCTCGTTTGAATTTGCAGGTATGGCCACCATGATAAATCAATACCTTGTTCTTGTAAATCCTGTCTGTCTTTCAGTTTCCCTTCATTGTCCAAAATATCTTTATAGGTCACAACTGTCTCGTAGTTAATTAAATTTGGGTAAGCAAATGCTTCCATTGTTGAAAGCCATCCAGGTATTTTAATATAGATTTTCACTTTTATTTTTTCCCATTCTAGAGGAAGTGCATTTCTTATAAAATGGTTTTGAAAGTATCTATGTATTTTATTCTTCCCATACCACAGAAAGGCATGCCATCCAAGTTGTAGGTCATGCCCCTCTAGGTATAATAGTCTTTTATCTCTAAGCATTATCTACTCTTTTAGCCATGTTAATATAGTTGCTTGGTAGTATAACGTCCAGTCCGGCAGTCCAAATCCTCCACTTTCTTTCGCTTCTTCTAACATTTTCAGTCTAATTCTAGCTTTTCCCCCCTGCCAGATAAATTTCAGTATTGTTGTATTTAGTTCATCAAAAAAGGTTTTTCCCAGTCTTATACAGTAGTGGCCAAAATTGTGGAAACCTTTTGGGAAAAGTGTACAGTAGAAATGCCACCTTTGGTTAAGTTTCCACCAATTTTTCTTCTAATTTCTTTATAACTGTAGCCTTGTTCACTTAATAATACTATTTTACATCGCTTTCTGGGCAACCAGTCAACTCTTTGCACCATTACTTTAATTTTATTACGTTTTACAAGCTCACTAAATGAAAGAACACAAAAAAACCCAACCAACTTGATAGCGATCACATAACACACTGACAAATGTCCTCCTCTCAGCTTCAATACATGACATCAATAACTGAATCCTACTGTGATCTGATTGGCTCATTGCCAAAACAAGATGACACCTGATTGGCTCTCTAAACACTCATGCTCATTGGCTACAATCAGATGAAGGAAAGCTACCTGATATCAACCTAAGCAAGTTGTGCTTCCTTTTTCTGGTTATTTGGCTATAACTTTTCATAGAATACAGTACAGATAATTGAACAAACTTTGTTGCATTACATTCTTGATTAAATTATCTTTCCATTGATATATAATTTTATGGTACTACTCCCCCCAAAAAGTGGTGTTATTAGCCATCATCAAACCTCAAAAATACACTTTTCCCAAAAGGTTTCCACAATTTTGGCCACTACTGTAGGTATCGTTTGAAATAAAAAGCGTATTTTTGGTAAGATATTCATTTTCACTGTTGCTATTCTCCCCAGCATTGAAAGTTGTAAATTTTTCCACTTTTCCAGATCCAATTTTATTTGTTTTAACAATCTTACATAGTTGTCTTCTTTTATTGTTGCACATCTTGCTGTTAAATAAATTCCCAAATATTTAACTTTTTTGACTATTTGAAGGTTTGTTTTTTTTGCTAGTTGGTTTTTTTGTTTTTCTGTTAAGTTTTTAGTTAGCACTTTAGTCTTTTCTCTGTTTATTTTCAACCCTGCCACTTCTCCAAATTATTCTATTTTCTCCATAAGCTTAATGCTTGTTTCAAGCGGTTCTTCCAATATGAAAACCAAGTCATCTGCAAATTCTTGTACTTCGTATTTTTCATCTTTTATCTCCAGTCCTTTAATTTCTATATCTTGCCTGATGTTTCTATTCAATACTTCCAGTGTTAATATAAATAATAGTGGAGATAGTGGACATCCCTGTCTTGTGCCTTTTTTAATGTCAAAGTTTTCGGTAAAATCTCCATTTACAATTACTTTGGCTGTTTGTTTATGATAAATTGTTTTGATTACATTTGTAAAATTTTCTCCAAAATCCATTTCCTCTAGTTGCTGGAACATAAATTGCCAGTTTACGTTGTCGAACGCTTTCTGTGCATCTAGAAATATTAACGCCATCTGTTTCCCTGGATGAATTTCATATTACTCTAAAACATCTAGGATCATTCTTAAGTTATTTTTTATCTGTCTTTTAGGTAGAAAGCCATTTTGGTCTGTATGTATAAATTCGGTCAGAAATTTCTTTAGTCTTTCTGCTATTATTGAGGCAAAAATTTTATAATCTACATTTAATAATGATATTGGTCTGTAATTTTTTATTTGCGTCAAATCAGAATCTTCTTTGGGTATTAAGGTAATGTTAGCTTCAGTCCATGTATTTGGTATTTTAGCCTCCAAAAGTATTTCATTACACAGTTCTTTCAATATTGGGCTTAGTATATCTTGTAATGATTTGTAGAGCTCTGCAGGTAATCCATCTGGGCCCGGGGTCTTATCATTTTTTTGCCTTTTTATGGCCTCTGTTATCTCCATCATTGATATTTTTCCATTTAATATGTTTTGAATATTCTCTGGAATTTTTGGTAAGTCTGCTTTTTTTAGGTACTCCTGTATCTTTTCTTTTGAAATTTCCTCTGCATTGTAAAGTATCTTGTAAAAGTCTTTAATAATTTTTTTAATTGTGACATTTTGAAACTGTAATTCACCTTTTGGGTCTTGCAACTTGTTTATCAGTTTTTTCTTTTTTCCTTTTTTCAGTCTATATGCTAACCATCTCCCCAGTTTATTGGCATTTTCAAAAAAGTTCTGTTTAGCCCTTTTAATCTGTTGAGCCATTATTTCCGCCTCTACTAAGTTTAGTTTATGTTTTATTATCTCCATTTGCTTTTTGAATATTTTCTTTTGTGGGTCTATTTGTAGTTCTAATTCTAATTTTCTCAATTCTTCCTTCAACTTTAACTGTTGTTGTTTTCTTTCTTTATTCTTTTTAGCAGTATAGGTTATAGCCAGCCCTCTGAAATATGCTTTAGCTGTGTCCCACACATTTTGAAGCGACGTCTCTTCTTTATTTATTTTAAAAAAGAAGTCTATTTCCTTTGTCGCTAGTTGTATAAATTCTTTTTCTTTCAATATAGATTTGTTCAAGGACCATTTTAATTTTTTCTTGGCTCCTCTCCAAGTCAACTTTATTGGATTATGATCTGCCCAGATATTAGTTTCTATCTCAATTTCTTGTATCATCGTGCTAAGTTCCGAGGATCTCCATATCATATCAATTCTAGACCATGATTTATGTCTATTTGAATAAAATGTATATTGCAGTTTTTTGGGATTTTTTTCTCTCCATATGTCTTGAATACAGAGTTCTTCTGCCATTTTTGAAAACGCTTTAGGTAATATATTTCTTCCTTTCTTCCCTTGTTTAGTGCTTTTATAGTCCAAAGTTCCATCTATTATTGCATTGAAGTCTCCCATTATACAAAAATTTGATAGTCCAATTCTAATATTTTTTATATAGTTTTTGGTAAAATTGTTCTTGCTTATCATTTGGTGCATATATTGCTACCCTCAATATCTGTTTTTGGTCCATCATTATTTCCACCATTAATATTCTTCCCTCTTCATCCGCATAAATTTGTTTAGGGTTCATCGTTTCTTTAATATATAGGGCTATTCCTCTTTTCTTTTGTTGTGCTAATGCAAAATGGAGTTTACTAATTTTCGGTTGTTCTAACAATTTATGGTGTTGTCTCTTAATATGTGTTTCTTGGAGGCAAATTATATCTTTTTTTAATTTTTGTAGTCGTGTAAAAAAATTTTTCCTTTTTGAGGGGGAATTCAGTCCTTTTTTATTCATTGACAGGATACCACTTTCCTTCTCCATCTCTTTCAATTATATCTAGGTCTTAATCTTGGTCTTGCCCCTTCTTCTGTATATGTATTTTTAATTTCTTCTTCCTCTCTTGGTTTAGCTGCTCCTTCTATTGCTGTCTCTTCCTGTCTCTTTGTTTCTCTCGCTGTACCAGTTTCAAAGTCACCGCCTTCCATAAATGCTTTATGGTTGTCATAGAATTCCATTGCTTTAAGTGGCATATCCAATCTGTATCTTTTCGTATCCCAATAAATTAAAATCCCTTCTGGGATCAGCCATCTAAAGTTCACTCCTTTTTCAATTAATTTTCTGGTTAAAAATTGATATTCTCTTCGGGATTCTCTTATTCTCCTAGGAATTTGTTTGAGAACTACAATTTGTTTTTCTTTATATTTCAAAGGATCATCTCTCACTCTTCTCAAGATCTCGTCTCTTATAGATCTTTTTAGAAATCTTACGTGTACTTCTCTAGGGACTTTGTTTCTTCTCGTGTAGTTTGAATTGACTCGATAGATTTGATCTAATTCTCCATTTCCCGTTTCCCGATTTCTAATGCGTCAGCCAGTAATTCCGTTATCAGGTCTACAAGGTCCTCTTCCTTATCTTCCATTATGTTTTGAAATCTTAGGAAGTAAGAAGACTTTTCCATTTCCATGACTGCTATTGAATCCTCTAATTCTCCATTTATTTGCATCAATTTCTTTTTTAGTCTTTCTGCCAAAATTGCAGCAGTTTATAGTCTTTAATAATGAAACTGGTCTATAATTCTTTGCAGCATCTTGACCCTCCTTCGGTAATAACACAATATTGGCTTCTTTCCACGTTTGAGGTATCCTTCCCTCCTGTAATATATCATTCATTAAATCCTCTTCAAAGCACTTATAATATTGGCTTGTAAGGAGATTTGCCTGATTTCATTTTTTTAATAGCTTCTGATATTTCAAAGGCAGTTATTGGATCATTCATAAGTTGCCTCTGAGTTTGTGATAGCTTATGCAACCATTGTCTTAAGAGATATTCATCTATTTTGGACATATCTAACGCCTTTTTTTATACAAATTGGAGTAAAAATTATGAAAAGACGTTTTAACAAGCTCATCTGTTATTACCTTATTGCCTTAGCAAATTTTCTCAATCATTCTCTTTTCCCTTTCCTTCCTTAATTTGTAGGCCAACCATCTTCCTGGTTTATCTGCAAACTCAAAGTGTCTTTGCTTCACATAGTTCAATTTTGTTTCTATTTCTTGAACTGTTAACATAGACAATTGTTGCCGTAACAGTTTAATTTGATGTGAAATTTTAGAATCCGTAGGTGTCTTTTGCAGTTCAATTTCTTTCTAATTTCATCCAATATCTTCTGCGTCTTTTCCTGAGATTTTTTCTTCTCTAAGTGATTGTACTGTATAAAATAACCCCTCATAACAGCTTTACTAGCATCCCACACAGTCATTAAGGTTGCCCCTTTACCTAAATTATCAAAATACTCTTTTAATTTCTTTTTACAATCTTTTACAATTGCCTCCTTTTGCAAAGTAGATTCATTTAATCTCCATCTATAGCTCAAACTCTTTCCTCTAAGTACCAAAAGAATTGGGCTATGGTCAGAGAAAGATTTAGGTAAAATGTCAACTTTTACAATTTTATTTGCAAGATTTTTAGAAATCCATATCATATCAATCCTTGAAAAAGGTTTATATCTTTCTGAAAAAAAAGTATATTCTCTAGCGGAACCATTTTTGTGTCTCCACGAGTCTATTAGTACTAAGTTGTCCATCATCTCAAAGAAGGTCTTTGGTAATTTACCCTGAGAGGGTTTAATCCCCTTGGTAGATTATCTATCATTGCAGAATGATTTCCAGAGCTTGGGGCAGGAACTTAGCAGAATAGGCTGTAGGCTTACTTTTTCAGAGGTTTTACCAGTGTATAAGGAGCAAAATGGAAAAGGCCAGCGTATAGCACAATTCAATATGTGGCTAAAGGAGTGGTGTAAAGGGGAAGGCTTTGGATATATTAGTCACGATGTCTGTAGCTGGTCTAATGAAAAAATGTACAAAAGAGATGGTTTGCATCCATCAAAGAAAGGGACTGAGTTACTCGGCTATAAATTCACAGATTTTCTGGAGGAATATTTAAACTAAACAGCGGGGACAGTGAGTTAATTGATACAGAACATCCCTGTCCCCGGCAATCTAACAATTATAGGGTTATCAGTGCATGTAACATAGATGTGTGTGTGGACAAGAATATCAACCTTGCTGTCAAGCAAAATCAAGCTTCTAATAGCAAGTGCCACACAAAGTGCACTAACCAAATAGGTGGTAAGACAATAGGGGAACTCAGGCACCACACAGGTTACGTAGAAAGTAAACACAGGGTCAGTCATAAAGGACTCAAATGTCTATATACCAATGCACAGAGTATGAACAGCAAACAGGGTGAATTAGAAATTCAGGCTAATGAGGGCAGATATGATATTGTTGCCATTACAGAAACATGGTGGGATGAAACCCACAAATGGAACACAAGGCTAGAGGGATTTAAATTATTTAAAAGAAACAGACCAAATAAAAGAGGAGGTGGAGTTGCTCTATATGTAAGAAATAACTACATCTCTACAGAACTAGAGCACAACAATGATGAAAACTGTCTTGAATGCATTTGGGTCAATATAAAAGGGGGGGGAAATGACATTGCCATAGGTGTATACTACAGGCCACCCAACCAAACAGAGGAAATAGATGAACTTTTTGCTAGTCAGCTAACTAAGGTATGTAGGAAGCACATCACAATAGTAATGGGGGACTTTAACTACCCTGACATCAACTGGGAGACAAACTCTGCACCAAGTGGAAGATCAAACAGATTCCTGACAAACCTAGCAGACAACTTTGTCTCCCAAAAAGTAGAGAAGGGAACTAGGGGATTAGCCATTTTGGATCTAATTCTCACTAACAGGGATGAAATGATAGAAGGTGTTGAAGCCACAGGAACCTTGGGAGGAAGTGATCATGCAATATTGGAATTCAACATTATGGAAGCACAAGCAATAGAACACAGTCAAACTAGAGTCTTGGACTTTAAGAGAGCTAATTTCAATAAACTTAGAGAGGGTTTGGGAAGGATTCCATGGATGAGAATCCTCAAGGGGAAAACAACTCAAGAAGCTTGGGAAATTTGAAAAGTGAGATAATAAAAGCCCAGTCTAGCACAATACCAACAAAGAGGAAAAATTACAGCTCTCAAAAGAAACCAGCATGGCTGCATAAAGAACTCTCTGATAAATTGAAAGATAAAAGGGACAAATATAGAAAGTGGAAAGAGGGGCACATAACTAAGACAGAATATCAGCAAATAGCCCGAGCCTGCAAAGATGAAGTGAGGAAAGCTAAGGCTCATAATGAACTAAGGCTTGCGACCAAAGTCAAAAATAACAAAAAAAGCTTCTTTCAACATGTAAAAAACAAGAAAAAAGTGAAGGAAATGATTGGTCCATTAGTGGGAGAAAGTGGCAAAAAGGTGACAAGCAACAGGGAGAAAGCAGAACTATTTAACTCATTTTTTGCATCTGTCTTTACACAAAGGGAAAAAACAGACCAACCTACCAAAAATAGTGCCATAAAAAACAGAATAGAAATGCAAGTTAAGATAGGCAAGAAAACGGTAAGTGAGCACCTGTCCAGCCTAGACGAGTTCAAATCACCAGGACCAGATGGATTACACCCCAGGGTTCTCAAGGAACTGGCAGATGTGATCTCAGAACCAGTGAACTATATTTTTCAAAGATCCTGGAGCACTGGGGAATTACGGAGGACTGGAAAAGAGCTATGTAAGTTCCCATCTCAAAAAAAAGGGAAAAAAGGGACCAGGAAAATTACCAGACCTACAAGCCTGACCTAATACTGGGAAGTTGATTCTGGAAAAGATAATCAAACAACGAATCAGCGTAAACACCTAGAGGCAAACAAAAACACTACTAAAAGCCAACATGGGTTGTCAAAAAAGATAATGCCAGACAAATCTTATTGCATTCTTTGACCAAGTGACAAAATTAGTGGATCAAAGGAATGCTGTGGATATAATTTACTTGGACTTCAGTAAGGCATTTGATAAAGTAGATCACAACCTACTACTTGATAAGATAGAAAAATGTGGGTTAGACAGCATCACCACCAGATGGATTCGTAGCTGGATGACCGGCCGTACTCAGCATGTGGTCCTCAATGGAACCGCATCTACATGGAGGGAAGTGTGTAGTGGGGTGCCCAGGGCTCTGTTCTGGGCCCAGTGCTCTTCAACATCTTCATCAACGATTTGGACAAGGGGATAGATGGGGAACTCATCAAATTTGCAGACGACACCAAGCTGGCAGGAATAGCCAACACTCCAGAGAAAGGGCTTAAGATACAGGAGGACCTGGACAGACTTGAACATTGGGCGCTTATCTAACACAAAATGAAATTTCAATGGTGTTGAAAAAGTAGGTCACATTTAGCAAAGAAAACCAATGTCAGGTATAGTATAGGGGGTACCCTTGCTCAATAGTAGTAAACTGTGAGAGGGATCTCGGAGTCCTAGTGGACAAATCACTAAATATGAGCCAGCAGGTGTGCTGGCATCTGCCAAAAAAGCCAACACAGTGATGGGCTGCATTAAACAGAGGGATAGAATCAAGATCACGTGAAGTATTAATACCACTATACAATGCCTTGGTAAGGCCACACTTGGAATACTGCTCCAGTTTTGGTCCCACGATGTAAAAAAATGTGAGGACTCTAGAAAGAGTGCAGAGAAGGGCAACAAAGATAATTAGGGGACTGGAGGCTAAAGCATATCAGGAACGTTTGCTGGAATTGGGTATGTCTAGTTTAATGAAAAGGAGGACTAGGGGTGACATGATAGCAGTATTCCAATATCTCAGGGGTTGCCACAAAGAAGAGGGAGTCAAGCTATTCTCCAAGGCGCCTGAGGGCAGGACAAGAAGTAATGGATGGAAAATAGTCAAGGAAAGAAGCAACCTGGAACTGAGGAGAAACTTCCTGACAGTTAGAACAATTAACCAGTGGAACAACCTCTCCAGAGTGGTGAGCTCCAACACTGGAAGTTTTAAAGAAGAGACTGGACAGCCATTTGTCTGAAATGGTATAGGGTTTCCTGCCTGAGCAGGGGGTTGGACTCGATGACCTCCAAGGTCCCTTCCAACTTTATTATTATTATTATTATTATCTATCCAAAGCTGGTGAAGTCACTCCATTCCAGTCCCCCAACATAAACCAATTTTCATATGAAAAGGGTATTAACTGATCCATGAGATATTCAAAAAATTTACTTTTATCATCATTTGGCCTGTATAGGCCCACTAGTATTGATTTTATTCTATTAAATTCAATTTCCACTACTACAAATCTACCATGTTCATCTGGTAAGAGTGGAATAGAATAGAGCTGGAAGGGATCTTGGAGGTCTTCTGGTCCAGCCCCCTGCTCAAGCAGGAGAACCTATACCACCTCAGACAAGTGACTGTCCAGTCTTTTCTTAAAAACCTCCAGTGATGGAGCGCCCACAACTTCTGAAGGCAAGCTGTTCCACTGGTTAATTGTCCTCACTGTTAGGAACTTTCTCTTTAATTCCAGGTTGCTTCTCTCTTTGATCAGTTTCCAACCATTGTTTCTTGTCCTGCCCTCTGGTGCTTTGGAGAATAATTTGACCCCCTCTTCTTTGTGGCAGCCTCTCAAATACTGGAATACTGCTATCATGTCACCCCTATTTCTTCTTTTATTTAGTCTAGCCAAACCCAAGTCCTGCAACAGTTCTTCATGTTTTAGTCTCCAGGCCTTGGAGAAAACAACAATGTTGATTAAAAATATGTCCTCTCAGGATTGTGATAGATTGATTAAAAAGTCTGGTTTTAAGGTTGAGAAAAAGGTGAAATATGTGGGGGTTAGGTTGACAAACACAAATACAAAATTGTTTCAAAATAATTATGTGCCTCTCTGGAATGATATTAAAAAGGATTTACAAAGATGGGACAAATTACATTTATCACTACTGGGCAGAATTTCTGTAATTAAGATGCTCTTTCTGTTTCAGACAATACCGATACTTGCAACTGATACTCCATTTAAACAATGGCAGAGGGATATTTCCAAGTTTATATGGCAAGGGGAGAAACCAAGAATTAGATATAAGTTACTGCAAGATGCTAAGGAAAGAGGGGGTTTGAAATTGTATTGTGATGTATGTTGTTTGGTCTGGCCAAAAGATTGGGTGAACCTCCAGAACAAGAGGCTAGTTGATTTGGAAGGTCATGAATTAAGGTTTGGATGGCACGGTTATTTATGGTATGATAAAGTTAAAGTAAATGTTGATTTCAACAATCATTTTATTAGACGTGCCATATTAAGAGTTTGGAATAAATATAAAACAAGGTTTTTTTTTATGAAGTTGCCTCTTTGGATGTCCCAAGTTTTTTTTAGAAAAGAAATGGCAGTGAAGCCGGACTGGTAGACTTATGGTAAAATAATATCTTTTAATTTTGGTGACCCTAACCCTCAAGTCTAAGGAAGAGTTAGAATTAGAAGGTCATGTCTGCCATTGGTTTACATACTTACAAATGAAAGAAAGATTCAAACTAGATAAAAAGAGTCATGGGTTTGATTTTGTTAAAAACTAATTGTAAATTTTACTATGTGGTAGTGACGACTATATTATTGCTAAGGTTTACAAAACATTAAAATTGAATTTGGAAAGTGAACATAAGAAGTATGTAGTACATACCGTTTTTCTTATATGGCTTAAGTCCCTCCCCTTCGTGACATCACTTCCCCCTCCTTGGAGGACTCTTCTGTATCCCACAATCCCTTCCACCGGAAGTACTGTGACGTCACTTCCCCCTCGCCCTTGGAGGACTCTACCCCCCCCCATCCCTTTCACCGGAAGTACTATGACATCACTTCCTCCCCCCGGAGGACTCTCCCCCACCCTCCGTATCCCACAATCCCATTCCCTGGAAGTTCTGTGACATCCTTCATCTCCGCCCTCCTTGTCCCACAAGCCCTTTTACCCGGAAGTAATTATTATTCTTAATAATTCTTAATTATTCATCTGAAGGCTTTCTCATTGGTCCGTTTCTGCAGGGGCGGGGATTGGCAGCAGCCACCTATGACGCTGTTCCTCTGCCTCGGAAGGCCTTCCCATTGGCTGGATCAAAATGAATGGCTGCCCGAGCACATGGTCACCTAATTAAAAAAACCAGAAGTAATTCTGATTGGTCAGCAGCCGGGATGAGACTTAGGCAGTGGTGGGATTCAAATATGTGAACAACCGGTTCTCTGTGTGGATGCTGCTTCCGGAAGTCCATTCTGGGCCTGGCCAACAAAAAATTAGCTACTGGTTCTGCCAAACTGGTGCGAACTGGCTGAATCCCACCACTGAAGGGTTAGGGTTAGGGTTAGGCTTGTTCCTAATCTCATGGTTCTCACCCCGTTTTCCCACCATATGGTAGGTTGCCACTTCTCTAGCCAAGCCAACCCCAGGATCACAGTTTCAGTCATTTTTGGGATCACTACAATTTCCCAGTGCTGTCCCATTTCCAGTCGTATTGGCTCAGTTAGGTGCGTTGCAGGTGACCCTCCAATTAATGACCCATCGACCTGCTCAAACTTCATGGCCAGGGGCAGTCGTTTGGCTCGGACTCCCAATTTAAGTACTGTTTGGAAGTTGATTAGGCATCGGGTGCAGCCTGAACCTATTAGGACTTCTAATTCTGTTTGGGCCCCTATTTTAGGCACTATAAGTTTAGCAGGGATGGCAAAGGGAGGGATGGCTTGACTTACCATCAGATCGTTTTCACCTTCGTCGTCACTGTCATAGGGAGCTGGCAGTTGATGATGTTCAATCGGAGTTCTCTCTCTCACCCATGGGAAGGAGACCTTGACGGGTTGGCTCTGATGTACCCAGTTCGACTTCTCTTGACCTCTCCACTGTGGGTTTTTCAGCTTGGATGCAGTGGCTGGGGTGCTCTTCGCCTGGGGGGCAGACGCTAGGCATTTAGCCACTCGATGTCCTTGCTGGCCGCACCTAAAGCACTTGATAGGGGGCCCAGTAGGAGCTCTGTGAGCACTGGTCACTGAGGTTGCTGTGGGGCATCATCCAAACTGGCTTTCCTGGCTTCGCCTTGGCTTCGATTCAGGTGCGTTGGATTTCTTGTAGAGCTTGAGCTCGATGTCTAGGGTCACTGCCATCTGGTACCACTCACGGATTTGCTCAGGAATTCCCAGTAGGTGCATGCCTGATACAGGTCGCGGTCCAAGCCCTTCTTAAAGCAGTGGATTAGCAACCGCTCCGGCCATTGCCTTATTCTGCCTGTGACTTTTCGGAACTCTCGGACGAACTCCTTTGCCGGTCAGCCCCTTTGCTTTAGGTTGCGTATTTCCACTTCGGCTTGTAGGGCTTGGGATTCATCTTCAAACCTGGCCCTCAGCTCTTCCAGGAAAAGGTCTATGTTTCCAAGTTCTGGTGTGTCATCATCATGAAGACTGGTCACCCATTCTGCAGCCTCCTCCTCTAGATTTGCTGCCACTGCATTCACCATCATCCTCTCATCAGGGTAGGCAGGAGCATAGCGATCTAGGTGAGCCCACACCTGTTTCATGAAGAACGTCAGCTTATCCGGATCTCCATCAAAGGTGGCTCTGATTGGCAGTGGGTCTGCAGGGGGTGGAGGATCCCAGTATGCTGGATGCCAGCCCTGCTGCTGGTACTGGAGCCATGGCTGAGGTTGAGCCTATCTCTGGAACCCTCTTGGTTGTCCTACTGGGCTTGCAGCTCACTGCTGGGGAGGAAGGGGGCTTCGCCTGGGTACTGGACTCAATGCTGCTGCTGGCCTGGAAAGCAGAGAAGCCGTACGGGCCACGATCACTGGACTCGGGCTCCGACAGCTGGGAAGCGGTTGCGTTGCCCTGGTCTCGGCTCCAGCTGAGACCTCATGCCGTGCGATTGGGGCCACCTCTCTGATTTCCATCCGGTCAAATTTTTCCTTCAGCTTCTTGACCAAGTGCCCATGGACTGCCGTCAGATACTTCCATTCCCCCAACTCATCCCATCTGGCTACCCTCTTTACCTTCCACTTCGGCATAAGGGATAGAGAGCTGTGGGAAGAGACCAAGGGGAACTCAGCCTCAGCAACCTTGGGGATACTTCTGCGCTGGAAATCTTCCTCTGCTTGGTAAAGATCCCCGATGGCTAGAGCAGGGCTTTTCAACCTTTTCAGAGATTGTACCACTTTTAGCATATGGCAATATTTGAGTACCACCAGTTGCCTAGCAGGTGGGCATGGCCTGCTTGACGCCACTCACTGGACACAGCTGACTCAAGACAGCTGGGTCAGAACGGAACAAGTCGCACCGGCTAACTCGATGTTATAATAATGCAATAATGTTCAGAGTTGTAGTTTCCGAGGAAGACTATTCTTATTGTTGCACTTAAATTATTCCTGCATTATATTCCTGAGTGAGAATACTTTTTATTTTCCTCATTTTTCTTATTTGTGTCTCCCTCGTTTCCCTGCTACCATCATTAATTCAGGAAGCATTTGAACTGCAGAAAAGACAGGTGTCTGGTCTGGTTAAATAGGGAGCTTTTTTGTGGTCCCAGATTCTGATTACATGCCATATTTTCCTGAATAGTTCATTGTTTACTCTTTGCTTCCATTCAAAAATCTCTCTCCTTCAGTTTCCAAGTGTTCAGTTCAATTTCTCAACCTCATGATAGGAAAGCAACAATAGCACTACATTGTGCTGCTTTCGCCCAATGACATATTAAATACTAATCATTTGCTTTCCTATTGTAAAATAGCCTTCAGCATTTGGTTTGCACAATTTCAAACTGACATGATCAACTATATCAGGGGTGTCAAACTGCCGGCCTGCGGGCCAGTTGCATCATGTGGAGGCCACGGCCACCCCACCCCGACCCCAGCTCCGGCAATGCGAAAAAAGTCACGATACATCGCAACACATCATGTGACGCGGCGAGTTTGACACCCGTGAACTAGTCTCAGAAAACCTGTCCTTCCCATTAACAAGCTGTAAGCACCACAATCTCCTTAAAATCAGTCACATATCTATTTGTCAAGACCCCAATAGTTATTAATAGTTGTAACAGATAAATGTATGTCTTCTAGGATATTTTTCAGAGGACTAGCTGCTGTCATTTCATCAACATATACGGTAATTACATGAGCTCCATATACTTGTCCATCTACATAACCCCAACATAAATGTTAGACATAAAATCTTCAATCACCTGTTCTTTTCCTAGTAGTTTTTCATCCTCCTAGTTTGTCCTTTTTACTTCCAAAACATACAGAATACATCATACATGCTCGTCTCCCCTTAGAATAGAATAACTTTATTGTCACTTTAAATGTACACTAATTGGCATACATTAAAATGAAATTAAAATGAAAAAATACATGGTAGACAAGGCTATGGCAGCAGTTTTATAATTTTTATCATTACATAGGGCTCCCACAGGTACCTACATTTCCACTGCAACCCCTCCTTTCAATATTTCTGCCACCACCATCAGTCAGGCCCTTCTAAATATCCGCGCCTATCTCTAGCTATCATTAACAAGCAGAAACAACCTTCCTGCTCCGTGCAATCTCCTTTTGTTCTTGACATATACCCACAACCTCTTTCTTCCGTGTTCACTTTCCCCGCACACCCTCCAAAACAACGTTGCTGTCATATTTCTCTATCAAGAGTGAGTCCCGAGATCGAACACGATGACCTGGGGCTTCCACTTCACACAAACAGTGCTCAGACTCCTCCCCTCTCCTCAGAGTTATGGGGTGATGGGACGCAAAACTCGGTGCAAAGGCTCAGCTCAGCCGAAACCCCGGCCTCTTCCTTCCAGTCAGGGGCAGCACATCGGCGGAAAAAAGCAGCACCAGCACCTCCCTCTGGGTAATCGAGCTATCTCGACCCACAACCGGAGGCATTTACTTGACAATCTTTGGTTTGGTGGTTGTTTGCATAGAGAAGGAGAGACAGGCAGGCAAAGGGTCTCTTCCGAAGGGATGCCTTCGCCGCCCAGAGAAACGCCTCCCTGCCTCGCCTCCCAATTCTCAACACTTAGTATCCTCCCAAAGCCCACTTAGAAAAAAACTTGCTCCCTCCTCAATCAGTTGTTTCCTTCGGCTGGGCAGTGAGGAAGAGGACAGCCTTCAACCCTGGGACATCTCCTCCAACCGTGTATGCTCCCCCCAACTCGTTCAGGAAAACGCACGGCCCTTCATCCGTTGCCGCTCGTCATCACCAGTTCGGGAAGGGGGAGAGAAAAGGCACCATCTCCGGTAGAGGGACCTCGGCTCCAATTCCCCCTCAACCACACACTAAACAAAGCCTCTCCCACCCAACGAAACTTCAAGGCGGCCAAGCAGACAACCGACCGTCCGCTCACCTCAAACCGGCCCTTGGTGACCCCGTTCATTTCCCTCCTCGTGGCTGAGGCCCAGCGGGGGTCCGAGCCAGACTTGCCCCCCCTCCTTGGCGCGGCGGCTTCGGTTTCCTGTTTGTCCGTCGTCCTCCCTCTTCGCCGCGGGAGGGGTATGGAGAGGGAGGAGGAGCCGTATGCCCACCCCCCGGCAGCGGCGGGGACAGGCTCTCAGCACGCGCAAGATTGCTGGTCGGCGAGAGTTACTTCCTGGCTCGCGCGACTCCGAAGGGCAAAAATAAGGAACCTGGCTTTCCTCAATTACAAGTAATTCTTCTACCCAAAACAAAAACACGCCGCACCTGCCAGCAGCAGTGCCGCTCATTGGACGAGGACGGCGCACACGTAGGAGGGAGACTAGGCCACGCGCGCTCCCGAGGCCTGGAGCGAGCTGCTGTGGGCGCGCCTTCTACGGGGAATAGGGAGGAGGTGTCTGTTTTTTCCTCTGATCTTTGCAGCTGCAGCAGCCACTGCCCACCCGAGGCTGATGCAGTTTTTTCCCCTGTGAAGTTCAGGTATTGGGTATGCTCGCTGACCCTTTACGTCACGAGCTCACTAAATTATGTATTTCCTTCTGTGCATACGTGCTGTACTGTTAATATCTACGCTTTCAGTTTCACTCAACGGTGGGGATGTAAGAAAAAGGATAGAACCTTAGATCTTGCTTTCTAATTAACTCAGTTCTAAGTAAAGCTACTAGTTTATTCATGGATATTAACACGTAGATCAATAAATAACCTAGTACCAAATTAGTGATTGAACATTAGAATTTTAAATTTTCCCTAGTTTGCATGGTTACTATTTTTGTTTTTGTGACTTCCATCCTTCAAGGGCTTCTTAAATAAAAGATTAATGGTCCATTACATGCAACATGCTGTTTTTAAAGTTCTGTGTGGTGCTTTAGATTTAGCCATTTTGTCTCATAATGGCTATGTTTGCACGTTACACTGAACCACCAACTAGCTAGCCACATTTAATTCTGTATATTATGCTTCAGTGTATTGCAGGACATTGAATTAATTCCATAAATCATGATTAACCATTGGTAAGTTATTAAAAAGTAGCCAATGAGAACGTATTTTACATCTTGACATATTTTACAGACAACTCAAAGACTGGGTTCATACATCACAGTACTGTAAGTCAGGGCTTTGGCACCTGGCAGGTGGTACACGACCGTCCTAGAAGTCATAGTTGTTTATTAATAAAATCATGGTTCACATAAATCAGTGTTTGTGGAGTGCCTTGAAACCATGAATCAAACAACATGGGATCACTCTTTTCTCCATTTTTTTTTTACATGGGGTATACTTGAAAACACAAATAAAATATGAACCTGGTCAGCAAAAGTGTACCCTCGCGTAAATTTAAAGGACCCACATAAAATCACAAAACAGCACATCTGTCTGCATGAACACAATGGCCCTGCCCTGGGACTTCCACATCACAGAAACCTACTGTTCAAACTCCTCCCCATCCATCATAATTGTGGCTCTAACTCCGTGGTGCCGATCCTATGGGACGCGTGCCACAGGTGGCACGCAGAGCCGTCTCTGTGGGCATGCGCGCCGTCGCCCCAGTCCTAGGCCTTCAGTCCTGTCCATGTGCAACCTGCATCAATACCCGCGCAGGGTAAGGTTGCCGCGCCCGCCTCCCCCAAGCGTTTTTTTACTAACCTGCCTTTCAGTTGCATTCCGTTTCTCCGTTCGTTTCTCAGCCTTCGCCGCATGTTTGTGGGACTATCGGTAAAAAAAAAAAAAGTTCCATCAGACTTTCTAACTTCTCGCGAGATCTCAAGTAGTTAGAAAGTCTGATGGAACCTTTTTTTTTTACCCATAGTCCCACAAACACGCGGCGAAGGCTGAGAAGCAAACGGACAAACGGAATGCAGCTGAAAGGCAGGTTAGTAAAAAAACGCTTGGGGGAGGTGAGGGCATCTGGGCAGGCACGGCAATCTTACCCTGCATGGTGGCGGGAGGGTGGGGCGCGTGCCCTTCCCATGCCAGGCCAGGTCACCTGCAGCCCCAGGGGTGCTCCTCTTCCTCCGATCATGCATCACCCCCCCTCCACACCTTCAGCGAGCGGCGTAGGGTTAACGGGCGCGGGGGGGCCAGGAGGAGCTGCGCAAAGCAGGCGGAGGGGAGGCCAGGCAGATTGTGGGTGCCGCTCCTCGCCTCCTCCGCAATGCCGCTGCCGCTGCTTCTTTGGCCAAAGCGATCCAGCCATTGCCCCCGCCACCGCAGTACCACCCGGCTCTGCTGCTGCCATGCCGCTGCCCCGCTCCGGCCCCGGGCAGCGCCTCTGCCCTGCGTGGCTGCCCCGCTCGTGCCCGCTCATGCCCGCTCTGAGCCCGCGATCGGCCTCTGCGTCGCCGTTGCCGCCACCGAAGTCCCGCCCGGCTCTGCCGCTGCCATGCCTCTGCCCCACTCCGGCCCCGGGCAGCGCCTCTGCCCTGCACGGCTGCCCCGCTCACGCCCACTCTGAGCCCGCGATCGGCCTCCGCAAATGGCCGCGGCCGGAGTCCAACAGCCGCGACGCGCGAGGCGGCAAATAGCTGCGGCCGGAGGCAAACAGCTGCAACGTGCGAGGTGGCAAATGGCCGCGGCCGGAGGCAAATAGCCATGACACGCGAGGTGGCAAATGGCCACAGCCGGAGGCAAACAGCCATGTCGCGCTGAAACCGGCCATTTGCCGCCTCCTGCCCAGTGCCGCTACCATGAGGCCGTGGAACAAGCCGGGCAGCGGTAAGAAACCGGTATACCGGTTCCTTACCTCTGCCCAGCTTGTTCCGCGGCCTCATGGCAGCCGCATTGGGTGCAACGCGCGAGGCGGCAAACAGCCACGTCGTGCCGAAACCAAGGGGCCGGCAGGCTGAGGCTGCTGATGGACACAGTTGGCCCCCATGCGCTCGCTGCGTGTGGGGGCCGATGGTGTCAGGCAGCAGCCGCCCCGGCCCCTACCTCGCCTTGCCTTGCCCTGCGGCAATGGCACCCCTGCCCTGCCTCGCCTCGCCTCACCCTGCAGGACGAGCCTCCTGCCCACCATCCCACCCACCAGAGACCTCCTGGATCTCCCCCAACCCTGCCTGGCCCCCAAAGGCGTCCCTCCCCAGGAGCAACATCGAGGTGGCCACGCCCACCCAGTCTGCCGTGACCACCGCAGCCACGCCCACCCAATGGGCCACGCCCACCCAATGGGCCACGCCCACCCAGCACCCGACGATGCATAAGTGGGTTTTGGGTTGCAGTTTGGGCACTCGGTCTCTAAAAGGTTCGCCATCACTGCTCCAGCTTCGTGAAGATTTTTCCCTTTGCCAAATAGCCTAGCCTAGCATGTCCCTCATAAAGGGGGAGAGGGTACACGTTTTCCACACATATACAGTTCAGTCCCCTGTAGTCGATGCACAGTCTAAGGGACCCGTCCTTCTTTTCTTTGAGAAGCACCGGGGCTACCATTTTTGATTTTGTTGACTGGATGAACCCTATCGCTAGGTTCTTGTCTATAAACGCTCGGAGCTCATCCATCTCTCTGGGGGTCATAGCGTACATTTTTGGCGTACGCAGTTTGGCTCTGGCATGATCTCTATTGCATAGTTGGTAGGTCGATGAGGTGGGAGCACATGTGATTCCTTTTCATTAAAAATCTCAAGCTAGGTCACGATACTCTGCTGGAATTAGTGGCTCTAACCCATGAGGAGGGTACCACAATCTCCACCCAACACCATCGTGTCATCTTCCCCCTCATTGTCGCTCTCGTAGAAGACCAGACCCTTTTGGGGGTTGGTCGTAGTTCTCCTCGCTGGACTGAGGAAAGAACTCAATGACTTGCTGCCCCACACGTGTTTTCTCCTTCCACTTCACCGGGGGTCTCTTCTTGGGTTGGTTGGTGGGTGGCGGAGTGGTTGCTGGTTGTGGTGCGAGGCACTTGGCTGCTCGATGACCCTCCTTTCTGCAGCGGAAGCAAGGCCCCGGGGCTCAGCGAGGCTTGCCTCCTCCTGCCAAGGGCACACACCCCTTTCCCCCAGGGGCCTTGGCATCACTCGGGTGCTCTGTGGGGCCGTCTTTCCTGTGTGGTGTGCTCCTGAACTCCATCAAGTCGATCTCCACTTCGCCAGTCACTCGGAACCACGCTTGCAATTTCCACGGCACCCTTTGGGGTATGCAGTTCTGGTATAGCTCTCAATCTAGCCCCCCTCAGATTTAGTATACCAGCATGCATTCAGGTCAGTCAGGAAGATTGCTGCGGAAGTCCTGGATGTACTCTGGCACCGGTTGCTTTTCCTGCTTAAGGGTGCGGATGCGGGATTCAGCACGCTGGGCCACCATGGGATCCTTGAACCGCCCTCGCAGTTCTGCATGAATGCATCTAGGTCACCCAGCTCCTGTGCCCGAGCATCATGCAGGGACACCAGCCATCCAGATGCACCGCCCTCCAGGTTGGACGGCACTGCGTGAACCCGGGCTGCATCGTCTGCCTACATTCCCCCATAGTACTCCATGTGGTGCCCCATCTGGGCTAAGAAGTGAGCCAGGTTGCCTGTGTCCCCATCGAACTGAACTGTGAGAGGGGGGAGTGGTCGCTCGTCTCTCACCACAATGTATCCAGGTGGTAGGACCGCTGCTACTGCCAGAAGGAGAGCTGGAGGGGCCTCGTCTCCTGCCTGAGCCACTGGGGCCACTCGCTACCATGCGGGGGGAAGGATGGCAAAATCTGCTGCTACTACTCCCTGCAAGGGGAATCCAATCGTCCCGGCAGGTGCTGGCACCACCAGCTGCAGGAGGGGAGGGGACGGGGTAGTAAGCGACTTCACTGCCCCTGTCCCGGCCACGGTTGCCCTGGCTCCCAATGACTCTGCTCCCTTGATCTCCAGGCCTCCAAACCTCTCTCCTAGCTGCTCCATTGATGGGCTGCGGGCGGCAGTGGGAAGCTTCCATTCGACCGGCTCGTCCCATTCAACTGGCCACCTCGCCTTCCATTTGCTTCCTCGGGTCACGTTAACTCCTGCGGGGATTAGGGGGTTCTTGGCCTTTTCCACCTTTCCCACGTTTGCTGCCCAGCGAGTCTTCAGTCTCTGATACGGGGCGTCCTGCAGTCGTTCCCTTAAGCTCAACGACTGCGGTTCTGGTTTTCAGCCCTCAGTTTGGGATGAGCGCCTGCCGGCTGCACCCCTACCCTGGTCTGCAGTACTCCCGGGGCTTCTTGAGCCAGGGGCTCCTCCGGCTTCTTCCTCTCCTCCTATTCTTTGCCTGTTGCCGACTTCTCGGGTCTTTGGCCTACTGGTGGGATCCAGGTAGGCACTACTTTGAAAGCTGACTTAATGTCAACCATCCCATTTGGCACATTCAACAAAAGAAACTCCCGGCTCTTTAAATTAACCAAGAGTGTAGCTTTATTGAAAAATCCATCTAGGCACAGCAGAAGCAAAGTCAGCTCTGGGATTTTTCCTGCGAAAACCCATATAGGTAACTCCCTTTTCCCCTCCAGGCCACCCACAGTTCATAGTTCACCAATTGAGTTCAGTTCTTTTGCTTTGGGAAAAGCTGTCTGCTTCAGTCAAAACATTCTTCATCACTCAGCCTTCTTAGATAACGTCTCCCCGGAAACAGACAGTTCACTTGCGTTCCATAGCCTCTCTCCACCCTTAGGAATTCACCACCCTCCTCCCGTCATTGTTTGGCAAAGCTGCGAGCAAAAGCAGGTACAGGCAACTATGGTGTGAGTCAGGTTTGAAATGCTGACCCTCCAGAAGAATGATAGCCCTAGAAAATAAGACACAACAGTGCACACAACATTAGACATTACTGTCCACTTCCAAGACCACCCTCACTTGGGCCAGCCTGGATGCACGGCATGAAATCTGCGCACTAACCTAGCTGCCTTCACATCTGTCGCTGCCACCCATTCTGCATCAGCTAGAGGGTAGCCTCTCCATAATACAGTATTAAATACTGCAGTTTCCCTCTATGGTACTGGGAATTAAGAATCTCTTTAGTTTCATAATGTTCCTCTCCTTTGACCAAACTAGGAGGAGGTGCTTCCACAGCGGGTCTTAATTCCGAGCTGCAGAAAGGTTTCAGCAGGCTGCAGTGAAATACAGGGTGGACTCACTTAAGGTTTTTTGGCAGCTGCAATTCTACAGTAACCGGATTTACAATCCGGGTAATTGGGAAAGGCCCTATATACTTTGGACCCAGTTTTTTACAAGGCTGCCTCAGGTTGAGAAATTTTGTAGACAGGTACACTTTATCTCCCACCTTGAATTTCCCCTGTGCTGCCCTTTTTTGTCTACTTGCTTCTTTTGTGTTTCCCTAGCTTTCTGTAATGCTCTGCGCACTACCCCCCACGTTTCCTTTAAGGTTTCCATCCACTCAACCAATGACACCGAGGACGGGCACCGCTGAGGGATCTCTGGCATTGGCACAAACTCCACCCCACTAGCAATCCTGAAAGGGGTAAAAATCCTGTGTTACTATGCACAGAGTTATATGCCACTTCTGCAAAAGGCAGGAGTTTGGCCCAATTGGTCTGTTGGTAATTGACATAACATCTCAGGTACTACTCTAACACTGAATTGGTTCGTTCACAGGCTCCATTGGTACTGGGATGGTAGGTGGAACTGAGGCCCTGTGAGGAGCCAATCAGCTTAAGGAATTCCCGCCAAAATTTTGTGGTGAACTGCACCCCACGGTCTGAGAAGATGCATTGTGGGACTCCGTGCAGTCGGTAGATATGTTGTGTGAAGAGCTTTGCCAGGGTTCAGGCACAGGGAATCTTTGGACATGCCACAAAATGTGCCTACTTGGAGAATAAGTCCATAATGGTCCAAATTACAGTGTTCCCCGCACCCTCTGGCAAGTCCACAATAAAGTCCATGGAGATTTCCTCTCAGTGGTTCGTCAGGTTGGCTACTGGCTGCAATAACCTGGGGGCTCCCTGGGCATTCGTTTCATTGAAGCGCACACAGGGCAGCTGGCCACATACTGTAAGCTTCTATGCCCTTTTTCATCTTTGGCCACCAGAATTGTCAATAAAATGGTTAAAGAAATTTCTGTGAGAATCTTGTTGGTCCAATCAGGTGTCAAAAGAAGACCAAAGAATACCTAATCAAGAAATACCACTTAGAAACAAGGAAGATCAAGGAAGCACTGGAAATAATAAAGCAGCAAATAACAGCTATAGCCAGGAAAATCAGTAGATACGAAGCTCGAATTGCAAATTATAGGCAGAACCTCCAATTTCAATCCAATCAGAAACGTTTCTACCAATCCATCAATGGAGAAACTGCAATGAATCAGCCAGTACCTGACAAGGAAGAAACAGTGCAGTTCTGGAAGCAGATATGGGATAACCCAAAGAAATACAACAAGGATGCGGCTTGGTTAAAAGAGGTGGATGCAAATAAAACAGAAGTTGAAATGAAAGAACTAGTAATAACAACAAAAGTGGTAGAAAAAAGAGCAAGGAAGATCAAAAATTGGTCAGCACCAGGTGAAGATGAACTACATGGGTTTTGGTTGAAACATCTAACTGTTATATACCCACTCATTGCCAAGCAGTTCAACAATATACTACAAGGAGGAGAAATTGAAAAGTGGCTAACAACTGGGAAAACCTACCTAATAATGAAAAATCCAGCAAAAGGGGCAACACCAGGCAACTACAGGCCAATTACCTGCTTACCAACAACTTTCAAATTGCTAACTGGTGTGGTAGCTGATGCAGTACAACAGCATCTAGTTGAAAACAATCTCTTTCCACCTGAGCAGAAAGGAAACCCCTCCCCCAAAAGCAGAGGAACAAAAGATCAGCTCCTAATAGACAAAATGATCTTGGAAAACTGCAAGAAAAGGAAGACCAACCTGAATGTGGCATGGATTGACTACAAAAAGGCATTTGACTCTCTGCCACATGACTGGATAATCAAGTGCCTAGAAATAACAGGAGTCAGTAGAAACATCAGAAAATTTGTGCAAAGATCGATGGCACAATGGAAGACACAGTTGCAGGTCAATGGTGAAAGATTGGGAGAGGTTAATATCAAGAGAGGAATATTTCAAGGAGATTCATTATCACCACTACTATTTGTTATTGCACTGTTTCCTCTGTCAACAATACTTAATAACTCAGGACATGGCTATCAAACATCAAAAACATCTGCCAGACTATCCCACCTCCTTTACATGGATGATCTGAAGCTGTATGGAAAAACATCATCTGAAATAGAATCGCTGCTCAACACTGTCCGTGTATATAGCCAAGATATTGCAATGGAGTTTGGCTTGGACAAATGTGCCACACTTACTATCAAACAAGGAAAAATAGTGAAAACTGAAGGAATCAAGATGTCCCACGAAAATAACATTAAGAGTCTGGATGAGGAAGATTACTACAAATACTTGGGTATTCTTCAAGCTGACAACACCAAGCACACTGAAGTCAAGAAAAAGATTAGAGGTGAATACATCAAGAGAGTGAAGAAGATTGTAAAGTCCAAACTCAATGGAGGAAATACCATGAAGGCAATCAACACCTGGGCAATTCCAGTCATTAGATACACAGCTGGAATAGTGGACTGGACTCAAGCAGAACTAAAAGCAATGGATAGGAAGACCAGAAAAATAATGACAATGAATCATGCCCTTCATCCACGCAGTGACATTGACAGACTCTACCTACCAAGGCAAATAGGTGGGCATGGAATGCTGCAAGTACATCAGATGGTTGAAGAAGAAAAAAAAATGGCTTTGGAAGAATATCTGAAGGACAATGATGAAGATGCACTGAAATTAGTATATCAGGAAGGCTTACTGACTACTGGAGAGACCAAACTGGCCTACAAGAAAGATCAAATGAAGAACAGAATAGAGGCATGGGAAGACAAAGCACTACATGGCCAGTACATTAAAAAAATAGCTGGGAAAGCAGATAATAACAAGACCTGGCAATGGCTAAGAGCAGGAAAATTGAAGAAAGAGACCGAGGGACTAATTCTGGCTGCACAAGACCAAGCCTTAAGGACAAATGCATACAAAGTTAAAATTGAGAAGACAGCAACAGACAGTAAGTGCCGCCTATGCAAAGAAGCTGAAGAAACAGTGGACCACCTGGTAAGCTGCTGCAAGAAGATCGCACGGACTGACTACAAGCAGCGGCATGACAAAGTAGCAACAATGGTGCATTGGAAGATCTGCAAGAAATATCATTTGCCTGTAAGCAAGAACTGGTGGGATCATAAAATAGAGAAAGTCATAGAAAATGATAAAATTAAACTGCGGACTTCCGGTTTGCCAGGCGGCCGCCATGGATGGCTGGGAGACTTGCTCTCTCTCCCCCGTTCAGTTTCGCATCGCTGGGGGCCCCTGAAAAGGGCCGAAAGTCGCCCCGAAGAGGCGACCAGCAAGGAGGGGCTTTTGCTGGATCGCGGGAGAGCAGCAACTCCCCCGTTAGAGCAGGCGATTCCTCCAAACCTGTGGACGAAAGGACCGGCCATAGAAATATGGCTCATCCCTAGGCTGCTAACAGCCGAAGTCACACTCACCATCTAGCAACTTCAAAGCAGCGTGGGAAGGACTGGGTGAGAACTACCTCTCTTACATCCTAATTACTTAATTACCTGCATAAGCTGCTAAAGTACTTTCCCCCCTGTGGAGAGGGAAGGGGGATTTTAGCCCTCCCTCCAGAAACAGCAGCAACTGAATATACAGGGGAGCTTTTTTTTTTTTTTTTGAAAATGTTGAGAAAATAAATGGATCCCAATTGGAACTTTATTTCCTAAAGCTTGTGGATTAAAAGATTTTTTATTATCTACTTTTTACTTTTAATTTTTATTTGAAAGTCTGGGTTTTTCCTCTTAAAATAGAAGAATCCCCCCCCCCAAAAGGATTACAATAACTTTGAGATTTAAAGGAATTCCTTAAACAGCGGGGTGACATCTTGTGGCTAAACCTGAAATTGCAATTTATTATTCTTAAAGAAAAGAGACCTGGCTGACAGTTTAGAAAACAAGATAAGACTTATCTGGTAACCTTGAACACTAGCTGTGAGAGTTTTAGCTGTTTCTTATTTACTGGGGGGGGGGAAACTGTGAAAGTTTTCAATTCAACTTATCACTATGGAAGTCCAGGAACAGACCTTTCCTATGGAAGAAATGCAAAAACAAATTTTTGCTATGTTGAAAATAACTTACCAAACTTACCAAAGTCTTCTTAAAGCTGGCGATGAAATAAGAGCTTTTTGAAAAAAATAAGAGCTGACTTTTTAATATTGTGGTTTGATGATGCAGGAATTTTATTATGGAAACCGGTGTGGCACAGAAAGAAACCTAGAGTTAGATTTAAAAATGTGTTTTAAAATTTTATTTAATGGGTTTAAAAAGGCTTTTGAGATTTTGATTGATTTAATAACTAACGGAGTACGTGAATTCTGTAAGAGGATATCCTTTGTAATAATATTTTGTTTTAGATATGATAACTACTTGGAGAGGTAAACTTTATCTACTGGGTTAAAAAGACTTTTTATAGACATAGATGAATTGATAAAATATATATTTAAATCAGATAGAAATGTATCTATTGGACTGATATTTTTATTTTAAATAAGATAATTATTTTGTAATAGAAGAAGAATAAGAGGGATTGGTGACAAGAGAAGAAATGGTATTAATGAAGAAAACATAAGAATGTTATTGTGGGAATAATATACTCATTTTAGATATAATTATTATGTTAAAAAGGGAAATGAAGGACACCCGAAGTGTTAATAATATGTCTATTTAAGGCTAATTGGAATATGGTAACTGTAAATTAGTAAAGCCTAAAAACAGGACTTGGATTTTTATAATTGAAATGTGATTGATGTTTGATAGGATTGTTTGAAGTTTATTTAGAAATGTATTAATTTGAATATGCAATACTATATGAGGGAATTAGAGAGGGAATTTTCAATGAATCAATTTGAGCTATATATCTTTGTTTTTTTTGGATGTTTGATATACCCATCTCCACGGTGTTTCCTAAGGACCTTGATGTAACCTTTTTACCCCCATAAAAATCCAATAAAATATATTTTTTAAAAAAAGAAAAGAAATAAGAGCTTTTTGAAAAAAAAGCATCTTAGATATGCAAACTCAAACTTTGACTATAACTAAAAACTTATCTATACAGAATACAATAGAAAAAATTGAACAATTAAATACTATGACAGAAGACCTAACTGTCCAACAAATACAGACAATAGAAAATTCAGAAAAAAATCTGACAACTTGGATGGAGGGAAAAATCTGCTATATAAATCAGAAGGAATTTGAAGATCAAGAAAAGAAACAGATGGAAGAAAAGATAAACAATTCAGGACAACTACGTCAAGAGGAGAAAATAAAGAGACAATCTGGTAGTCCTGCCAGACCCCTCAGCCTTCCAAAAATGGCAACTGGATGGTCATCTCAATATGACAAAATATATACAATAATACAAGAAATCATTGAGGACCCTGAAGCAAGGACATGGAAGATGATTTGGCAAAGAAAAAAAGCCAGAATAAGACTGAAGAAGAATGGAGTGTGGGCATATTAGGAGGTTTAAAATAGAATATACTTAAGTAGATAAGACCCGTATTTTGAATACGAGATATTGTTATGATGTGAAGATAAAGAAAAATGTTGGCTAATTAAAACCTAGATGCATAAATATCAACAGTTAAATTGAAATATTGAGTTGTTTATAAAGGTTAGATAAAGATGATTAAGACATATATATGTTAAGAGTGATGTAACGTAATTAACATGTTTTGATGTAGTGATAAGAATAAAAATTATAAGCTTAAATATGAGAAAGTGGACATAAGGAAGAATGCTGAAATGGGAGAAATTTTGGTTATTGAATCTATAATATTTGGAAATTATAATGAAAATAAGAATGTTATATTGTATTACTAATTTGTTGATATAGAAGTGAGATAGATAAGATATATATTCGGAATACTAGATGTTGGGGGGAATTGTGACAAAGGGAATTGGGGTCATTTAAAAATTTGGAAATGATAAATATTAAACGTTTAATTTAAATATCAACGCAAAATTAAAGCTGGAAAAATTCATAAGGTTATTGATGGTCCAAAAGATGGAATGTTAAAATAAATAAGACATATAAAATTATTGATAAATGTAAGAAAGCTATTAAGTAGCTGATGGATAGAATAAGAAGTATACTAATTTAAACAAGAGACAGTATGTATTAAGGGAAAAAAGAGAGGAAATATTGGCTGTAATAGTTGGAGATTTGTATTAATAATACCTGTATGTAATGGAATTATTGTAACTCAGACACCACATTGCTTTTCAAAGATATAATTGTAACATTGGAAAATTAATAAAAAGTTTTAAAAAAAATGATAAAATTAAACTGCTCTGGGACTTCAGAATTCAAACAGACAAGCACTTGCAACATAACACCCCGGACTTAACAAGTGCCGATAAGAAAGACAAAAAAGTCTAGATAGTGGACGTGGCAGTGCCTGGAGACAGCAGAATAGATGAGAAAGAACTGGAGAAGATAACAAAATACAAAGACCTACAAATAGAAATAGAAAGACTGTGGCAAAAGCAAGCAAGGGTAGTACCAATAGTAATAGGCGCCTTGGGTGCAATCCCAAAACAACTGGAGCACCACTTGAACACCATTGGCATTGACAAATTTGTCAATTGAAAAAGGCGGCCTTACTAGAAACTGCTTCCATCCTGCGACGATATCTGTAATACCATTAAACATCCACATCTGCCTATCCCAGGTCCTTGGTAAGGACTCGATAGGTAGACAAAAATGCCAAATCCAGTCTGAACATCTGGTTGACTGTGCGATGATCAATAATAATAATAATAATAATAATAATAATAATAATAATAATAATAATAATAATAATAATAATAATAATAATAATAATAATAATAATAATAATAATAATAATAGAGTTGGAAGGGACCTTTGAGGTCTTCTAGTCCAACCCCCTGCCCAGGCAGGAAACCCTATACCACTTCAGACAAATGGCTGTCCAGTCTCTTTTTAAAAACTTCCAGTGTTGGAGCATTCACAGCTTCTGGAGGCAGGTTGTTCCACTGATTAATTGTTCTAACCATCAGGAAATTTCTCCTTAGTTCTATTATTATAGTTATTATTTGCAATAAAATGCAAAACTGCATTTTGTATATGAAATTTGCATGTGAGCCCCACAAACTCACAAGAACAGTTTCAGTTTTCTTACCTATGCTTCAGATAAGGTGGCATTTTAAACAGGGCTACAGTAGTATATCTTAGTAAAAGCAGAGAGAGGATAGAACAAATGTCAATTAATTACCAGTTTAATGAAGAATTTCAGTATGAAAGTAAGTTTCACTATGTTTGGGAGGTATCTAGGCTTATAAAACATAGAAGAGACACTAAAGCTTATAACATGCTTAGGAATAATCTGCATTTACCTGTCCAGTTCCAACTTCTGCACAATAGACCACATTGGAACCCATACATGTGAGCAGCTCTTTTGCAGCATCAAATTTCTGCTCTACTCCCCCAACCATGAAGGTAAGGTTTCCTGCACGAGCAGCTCCAACACCTACCATTAAATTAAGAATAACATAGTTGTTAATGATTTTTTAAACTTTTTTTTCATATCACCCCATTTGAAAATGACATTGTGCTAACCATCAGTATAAATAGGAAATTAAACAGTTCTCACCACTAGCTTTTTCAGTCCAATCCTGTATGCATTTACTTAGATATTAATGTTTGATTTCTGTGAGGCTTACAAAGATATTTATTTTTATTTTATTTATTCAATTTATATGCCACCCATCTTGCTATCCAAAGTGACTCTGGGCAGCTTACAATATAGTAAATATAAATCTCTTTTGTTAGTTTAATGGGTGTGTGTCTGTGTGTGCATACACACACACACACACACACATACCATACAGATACACACACACATACTGTATATGTATAAATAAATTAAAACCTAAGCATTACTGCAGGTAGGTATCTTTGAAAATGGTTTACAGAAATTAGGATAATCACAACTCTTCAGCTTCATGTCTTCTAAGGTCAAAGACATCAGAACAGAATCTCCATTTGAGATGGAAAAAATGCACCATTGAGTTTGCTTGTGAAATAAATACAAAATTAAATTTAGGTGATTGTCACAGTAGATGGTCATCTAAGAGCAGGCAATGTCACTTTTTTAAAGGAAGGAAGAGTTTATTTACTCATTCTCCTCTTTTATAAGGCAAAATTACAACAGCCTGTAGATGATCAGGCTGAGCCCGAGGGAGGGGTCAAATGCATCATCAGTCTCAAGTCCCTTTGCGCCCACAAGAGATCTAAGTCCAGCCCACCTTGAATTCCATTGACGCTTATCTACCATTAATTTGCTTTGACCATTAGTAGTTCAGATTCTTATAGAGAGCTTAAACTTGCAATAAACCTTTACATTCATTTGAACTGCCTGGATTTCCTGATTTCCTGCCCTTGACATAGCCTTTGCTGCTAATCCTATATCCTGTCCTCCTACCAATATGAGTTAAAAGAAACTCTCCAACTTTATATATTATAGGTCAGTATTTGTGTATAATATTGCAGCTTTTTAAATAGCCCCAGAGTCATTAATAAGAACAAAACAAATGTGAAATTGTTTTCAGCTGGTTAATATTTTGACAAGAGCCAGTTTGGTGTAGTGGTTAAGCCATCAGACTAGAAAAAAAGGAGACCATGAGTTCTAGTCCCACCTTAGGTACAAAGCCAGCTGAGTGACCTTGGGCTATTCACTTTCTCTCAGCCCTAGGAAGGAGAAAAGGGCAAACCACTTCTGAAAAACCCTGCCAAGAACACTGCAGGGACTTGTCCAGGCAGTCACCGAGAACACTGGACAACAATTTTTTTTCAAAAGTTTTGCTTCCTGAAAAATATTTGGTGATTATGACAGACCCCTTCAAATGGAAATATATAATAAATATAAATAAAAAAATATAATTTCAGAATCACTGTATCAGGTAGGAATCTTGAGAAATATGAAATTAACTTTTAATTACTATAATTTATTTATTTTATAAATAAATAAAATTACTGTAATGTATTTAATCACGTTTCCAACATGCTGCATGAGTTCAACAGAGCTAAAAATTGTTTTGTTACTGATTTTCATTTGTACTGTGTCCAATGCATCTTGCTACAGTGTCCAACAATAGTCAGCCAGTATTGATGGATTCCAGGTGCCCTGATACTGTTTTTCCATTGTGGCAATGTCTTGGTGAAACCTTTCACCGTGTTCATCACTGACTGCACCTAGATTTTTGGAAAAGAAGTCCAAGTGTGAATGCAGAAAATGAATCTTCAGTGACATGTTGCACTTCATGGTCTTGTATGCTGTAAGAAGTTTGTCCATCAGCTGAATGTAGTTTGGTGCTCTGTAGATTCCAAGAAAATTCTCAACAACATCCTTGAATGCTTTCCAGGTTATTTTCTCTGGCCCCACTAACAGATCTTCGAACTGCTCGTCATTGATGAAGTATCTGATCTGTGGACCAACAAAAATGCCTTCCTTAATTTTGGCATCAAATAACAAAAACCTTCACGTTCCTTGTTCATCGCTTTCAAAAAGTTTTCATCAGTCTGAGTTTTATGTGAAGCATAGGCAAACACATCTTTGTCAGGTCAACAAGTGGTTCATGTGCCATGTGTTATGGTTCCGACATATGAAACTCTTCAAAGAACTTCGAGGCATTGTTTACCTTAAAGAATCTGTTTTCGAGTAGCAACACATCGGCACGTACATAGTCCAAGCCAAAATCTGGCTTCCCCTCCCCTCAGCACATAGTATCAAAGCACAATTCCCTCCTCTAACTAACTGTCATAAATCACATTCTCCAATTAGTTTGAAATGCTGGCTTTCCACCCAGTTCTTCATCCTGCCATGTCTTATCATCTCTTATTACAAACAGCCTTGGCTCTCACCATTATACAGTATTGTTTTGTCTAACTAATCTCCCATGCACATTCCTCCTCCCCCCCCCCAGTATCATCTAATTCTAACTCTAAAAGTAAAACTTAAGGAAAATGAATGCATCTCCATATGTTGTCAAAGCAAGAACATCCGATGTTAGCAGCGTTGACACCATGTTTTTCTGTCCTGGAACCCAATACTTTTCTAGTGGCCATTTCTTTTTAATGTAATGCGACTCTCTTGCATGGCTGTTCCATTCACATACATAACAACAGTACTTGGTACAGTGTATATCTGAGCTGCATTCCAAGCAGCAGAGCCGCTACTTTTATATTTCCACAGATATTCCAGCTGTACTTGGTGTACTGGATGTGTTTCATCAGCAGTTCCATGTTTTTGTATGTTTCTTTCATGTGTGCAGCATAGCCAACAGGTACTGAAGGGTGTAATTGCCATTGTGTAAAAACAGATTTCCATAAAATGTTACATGATAGGTTAAATTGCAGGTTATTTTCATGATTAGCAGCCAAAAATCTGTAAGTTACACCCAAAAGTGTTCAGGAATCAAAATCTTTGTTGTCCAATGGAACTGGACATGACTGAATGGAGGAAAAAAATATTATGACAGGTTACTCGCTCACCTGTCTAGGACATTTATATTTCAAGTTGGCACAAATACAGCAATTATTTTTAAAAAATACAAAAGTATTCTGTTTAGAACAATTTCCAGGTTTTGACCATTTTTTCTTATCAAATTAGAGGCCTCAAATAAACTCAGGGCATACTCTCACAATGAGGGAGAATGCATTTTCAAACTACAATAAGGGCTTGATTATTTATTATGCTGGCAAACGAAAAATAACTAGGGTGTAACTGCTCAGAATTAGGAAGGTTCTGCCCCATCAGTTCAGAAGAGCTGAAGAAACCTTGCCAAGTTATGCCAAGTGGAAAGATACTACTGCTACTATGTGGTGGATTTGTTTTTCTCAGCTCAGTTCATCTTCCTTGCTACTGAGCAGGGAAAAAGCCATTCTACCCAGTTTAGGGCAGTATCAGGCAGAGATGGTAGATATTAGGCTGGTCTGTCCTACTGTGTTTTACAGATAAAGTTCCCCAACTGCCATGCAGCATGGTACCAGAGATATTATATGTATCAGCTCTGTCATTCTGCTGCACCAGCCATGCTTTGCCAGATGCCAGTCTGCCATAGGCAATGGGGGGAGGGAGCTGCAGGGAGGTAAAGGGGAGGGGGATCGAAACTACTCTTCCTGCCATCCCATGGGAGCTGCTGGCCGTTCCAAGGTCATGGAATGGAATGCAACACCTTCCAGCCTGCCAAGCCATGGACTGTTACCAAAACAATTTGTTTGAATATAATTGGACAATTAGAGATAACCAGGGGGAAGGTGGGGAGAAGGGAAAAGTTAACCAGATGCTTTGGGCATGAAACTTTAGATGCAGCTTTGTTTCTCTGTAACCACTTGGCTTTAGTAAAGTGTACTTTCATTAACAATGGATTTGAGATTCTTTCTTTTCTAACTGACCAAGTTGGGACGGCTGACATTATGATCAGTAGGGAAACCTAACTTCAAACCCCACTTAAGAGTACAGTATGATTTATTGGTTAATTTGATGCTCATTCTACCTATCTGAAAGGTTACTGAGAGAGAGAGAGAGAAATTATGTACTATTTGTTGAGTTTCTTAGAGGACAGGTAAAATACTAATCAAATAAATATATAGCCACCACAGAAAAAGGATCAGGGTATCTTTAGATCAGGAATTAAGGTTTTTTTAGTCCCACAACTGAAAGTTGCACATAAACCTCTGTATAGCCACACCGTCACTGTTTTTCCACTAAGTGGGTCTTAGCAATTTAAATTAGGATAGAAAATGGGCTTTTTGATGTAGCCAAAGGATTGTTAAATCATCAGAATCCACAAATCTACACAGAACCTTTCCTATCACTCTGAATCTAGATCTGTTACTCAATTACTTAATGCCAAAGGCATTGTTCTACTTCAAAGTGCTGGTCAACGTCTTTCAAGCAATCTTTCTTAACCTGACAACGGAGTGTGAGAAGGAATAAGGTCAGATGAAAAATATCTGAGATGAGACAGGTTTGCTGCAATAACAATACACAGTTGTCAACTGGCCCCCCTACAGAGAAATGAACAGCTCTCAATCTGCTCAGGCACACAGAGTCTGATCTAAGATTTGAACCTGGAGATAGGCAGATATGGCTTGAGTGCTATAGTTGGCAATTTCTTGCTCTAATTCAGGCTTTTCTAGTATCTGTAATAAAACTAGTTTATCAAAGGACTGTGTACTTGAATCTCCACTTGCCTTCACATTCAAGTAATGGTCTGGGTAAATAAAGCCTGACAGATACCCCTCAGTATGCAATTTCCAGAATTTTAAAGGAAGCTCATCACAGGGTATGGTATTTGATGAAAATCCCGCATTTAAGCTTTGAACCGATCTTTATGCTGCATGCTTGTGTACTGATTTTTCATTATAGGTCTTACTCCAAACCCTCTTTCTACCTTGAGTTCAGGTGGCTGAGGTTTTTTTAGTTGTGACAGGCTATCACCAACAGGGAACAAAAAACATTGAGCAGGACTGGAAATGGAGAAATGAAATGATGCCTGCTGGGAGGGAAGCTAACCTTATCCCTTCCCAAGCAATCCTGAAGAGGTTAGAAAACTAGGCTATGGCCTGGCTCCAAAAGCTTTAATTCTGCCTACTCACACCGCCCTAAACATGGTCCCCAGACACAAGGAAATGCTGTATTTTGATTTTTAGGGCTTATCCATACATCCATGATACACAAAGCATGCCATTTTGCTCCCACAGAGTACTTTTTGCACCACAGAAATGAGGCTGGTAGAGTGATTAGCTGGGGTGGTTAGTTTTGACTTTCCAACAGGCTTTGAATGTAAAGGCTAAAAAGTAAGCAGGAGCAGTAATGTGAACAAGCAGGGGAAAACAAAAACAAAAGCAAACACCCACACCTTTCTCCATTCTCTTCAGGTCTGCTCATCAGAGTTCAGCTTTCCCCTCTTCCCCATGTAGTACAGTTTCCCTGTGGCCGTTGGTCATTTTCTGACCATACCAAGCAGTAAGAAATAGATTCACCAATAGCACCAGTGAGTTTCCATGCCTGTCTCTCAGCTCCTTCTGGCTAGTCCTTAGACAAAATCATGATGTCACCCTCTTCCATATTATTTGATAACTTTGAGTTTGCTTTGTGAAAATGCTGCCCTAATATAATTCTTGAATTCTTATTAAACTTAATAGGGAACAATTACTTTTTAATGAATGTGACACAGACAGAAAAAGAGATAAATGAAATCCTAAGCATATTATGATAGCATTTATAGAATAAATGATCAAACTGTAGGCTAAATGTTGTTGGTGGTTTAGCTCTCTACTTAACAATGAGAATACTGATGTGAGATTTAAAAACCCCAAAATTTTATACTCACAATACAAAGACAAGTCTGGTTAACAAAAAAAGTTTTATTGGAGAAAAACATAAAAATAATAAAAAGAAAAGAAAAGAAGAGCGTTTGCAAACGCGGCCTCTTAGACCCTTCCCAAGTTGGCTTGAGTTCTAAGAGCGCAAAGAGCAGGTTTCAAGCTTTGCATTTTATACTTTTTACAATGCACGTCACATCTAAGAAGCTCTTTCAACTCCATAGTCATTCTTTGAAGTTGTTTTTACACTTAAAAAGTTCATCCTGACAATTTCCTTCCAGTTTCCGTCCATCCGGGTCATAATTCATTATCTTTGCTGATTACCATTTGTGGTCACTTTACATAGGCAGTAAACAGTAAACAGACCTCCTCACACATTTGGCAGTGCATTGCTACATTTGCGTTACAGTGTTACATTTTCAGGAAACAGTAAACACACCTTCTCACACATTTGGCATTACATTTCTACAATTACATTTCTACATTTTATAAAAGAATAACTTTTATTTATTTCCTTCACTGATCTTCTGGAAGACCTGTATTTTGGTCTTCTGTGAGGTTGGTAACCCTACTCCCCCATTTTACCCCCACCCAAAAGACCGCTGCACAAAAGGACCATCTGTTCTCTCTAGCAGTCAGAGAACAAATGGCACAAGAATCACAGAGGCTGAATGAGAAGGGACAGTCCTGAAGCAGGTCAACTAGAGCCCAGTAAGCCACTGACCCTTGAAACACAATTTGTGCATGTAACATAGAATGTCCACATAGGAGGTCTTCCATTTTTCCCATGGAAAATCCACTTTGCTCCCTCTTCAGCCAGCCTCAGTAGGAGGCTGGCAATGAGATGGAGGTTCCATAATAATAACATATCCTCAACAAATGGCATGTGGGCCATCCCAGAGCCAGGGCAAGGAGGCTGTATGGATGAGCTCTTAGAGATTAAGCTGGAATGTTAGAAGTTAAGAGCAGTGCTTTGAAATGTTCCTAGGAACATAAGGCAGAGATTCTTAAGCCCTATCAAATTATATCTAAAACTAGCATGCCATTTTTTTTGTTGTTGTTAGTTTTAGGACCAAGTGAGTTTGCCAAAATTCACCATGGAAATTTGCTTAGGTATTTTTTTAAAATAACAAAAAAACTCGCACATAAAAAGAAACTGGAATGATTTCCTGATCCAATCTTAAATCATACTGAGATTCCTATTAATTTTAATCTAAAAAAACCTGAGCCACATACATTATATTCCACCTGAATGGTTTCCTTGACAGTGGGAAGGCAACATCCATAAGCCTCTTTTGAAATGGATTACAAACTTAATGTCTCAGTCTAGTTTTGAGCATACATTTGTTGTAGGAAGAACCAAGAAACGAAGATAAAATTTTAATTATTTCCAACTTTACCTTATATAAAGGGAGGTTAAAGAAACTCTCTTTGCTGTTTGAGGAAACCAAAGAAAGCATACAGTGGTTATAACACTTTTGCAAATAGTTTATTAAAACAAGGATCTTATTACTGTTTGCAAATAACAACTTACTCCTTTCTAAGTGAGATTGCAATTACATGTCATTAATAATCCAAAAATGTTCTTATAATCCTGGTTGCCCATGTTTTTCCCTATTTGCACAATGAAACCAGCACTGAAACATAAACACTGAAATGAAGAAAAAGATTAACTAGTATGTATGTATGTATGTATGTATGTATGTATGTATGTATGTATGTATGTATGTATGTATTTATTTATTTATTTATTTATTTATTTATTTATTTATTTATTCTTCGTATTTCTTATGCTTGGAGAATTAATAAATGTAATATGGTCCAGATCTAATCCTTCCTTACACATTACTAAACTGTAACATATATTCACATTTTTAAGACTTAAAGGTGTGATGATATACATTTTGTACTGAAAAGAAGCATGCTCCAAAATACTATTTAAAGGTTATTTCATTCACCTAGTAAATTATTTAATGTACTAATGTTGGAAGAAAAGTCTTCATCATGGTTCAGTCCAAGCCGGGGATAAACAACATGGCAACTGCTTTAGAAAGAAGGTTGCAGTTTATTGAAGAGGAGAGCCAGACAGAAAGATGGTTCTGGCAGGAAAGAGGAAAGGGCTTAGCACATGTAGGGAGTGGGTTTTTATACCCTCTGGAGCCTTTTGTTTGGAGGTTATTTCCTGTTCCTGTTTGAGGCTTTGTACTTCCTGTGTCATATATTTTGACCTGTGTCCCTTTGGCATCTGTGAGTTAATCCTATTATGTCCTGTCTTAGACTTTGGGTGGGGTATGTAGATTTTAGGTGTCTTTGTCTTCCTAAGCTTCTAGCTCCAACCTTCCTGATGGTTTACATCTGCATTTGTACAGAGCTGGCTTCTGCTTGGGGGAGGGAGACCTGGGGCTATTAAGAAAAACTGGGCATGCTTTCCTGCCTCTTTTAATATTTCCTTCTCTGGGGGGCTGACTTCCCACACTAACATGCACTTAAACATTTTAAACAGTCTACCCCAAAATGAGATAAAGGAGAGGGCCAAGGGGACCAGGCCACTATGTGAACTACTTTTAAAATGCAATTGTTTTAATCATTTTCTACAGATGCCGCCTCTACCTCACAGGATCTGCTGTCACAGGGACCATTTATGACTTGTTATGGTGTCTCTGTTTACCAAAGACATTCAGCTAAAAAGGTGACAGCTGGGACAGAAAGCTGCTTCCCAAAAGAACACTATAATCCTGTGAAAAGTAATCAACAAATTTAAGAGTGTTAATTAACTTTACACTTTATCATGTTCAATTAAGAAAAGATTGCCATGCACAATCAGTTTAGAGCATGCCATATTTGATTTTTAAGTGATCACTGCTTTGATTTCAAAGTCGATGTCAGTCACTCTCTTGGGTTTTGGTGACACAGATGAATGGCTGTACACGTTTCAGAGGTGATTTAACGTACAGTAAAGTAGCACAACATAACCTCTTGTTAAGGTATGATGGTTTCACATAGAAAGAAAAAAACCCAACTTATGCTGGTTCTCATCTGGGCATATGTGTAAATCTATTTCCACACATATACAAAATGATGATTCTCCCAACAATAAAATCAAAGTTAATTTTCCTTGAAACAGAAAGTCTCTTAAGTGAGTAATTTTTCATCATTATTTCTCAGGGAAAAGCTTGTCTTTCTGGGACACATTTGAGATCACTTCTGCCCAGCAAGATTTCTAATTATGCTCTATTATGTACTATGCACAAACATGCTTTTTACATTATATATAATGCACACTGCCTTCAATAATGGCAGCTGAAATAAATGTTGCATAAATGTTGTACGTGGGCAAACATACAAAATCAGCAGGGGATCAAATACTTTTTTCCCTCACTGTACTTTTCAGCTCCTTCAGTAACTTAATGGTTTATATTTCAGTTGTCAACACTGTGACAATTAAGAAATTGCAGCCATTTTACCTTTTACTTTACTTGTGCTTTTTCTGTTGCTTGGGGTTCTCAGATGTAGAAGGGGGGAGGGAGGAATGCTTGAGCTTTTTAAGTTAGCCTAAACAATTGCAGCTGGGTGAACTTCAAGGTCAATTCTAGATAAAGTTTTGGCGGGCACTAAAGTGGGGAGGATTTTAGATTAATTGGTGAATGTGATTTATGACGGCCTTTCTGGGGTGGGAATTGCAACTTGTTACTTTGTATCAGGGGGAGGGAACTTTAGTCTTGGGTTCAACTATGTAAGTGCCGATACTTTGTTTCCTGAATAAAATGTTCTTTAAGGAAGAAATCCTTGCCTTGAAGTTCTTTTAATTGGTTTCATCTATCGGAACCATGACATAAGTAAATACAGAATAGCCTTTGTTTTCATCAAATATGCTATATGGTGGTTTTCAAAAAATATCCCCAACTGTCAAAATTTTGTCCCTGTAATGCTATTGATCTTGAAACAGTGGATCCTATTTTATTGTACTGTGAATTTTATAAGAGTCCTTGGCAGGATGTTATCTGTCCTGTTTTAAAATTCTATTGAGATTAAGATCAAGTATTCAATGGTGAAAAAGTAAGGTTCTACATTTAGGCAAGAAAAACCAAATGCACAGGTACAGTATAGGTGGTACCTCACTCAATAGTAGTAACTGTGAGAGGGATCTCAGAGTCCTAGTGGACAAGCACTTAAATATGAGCCAGCAGTGTGTTGCAGCTGCCAAAAAAGCCAACACAGTCCTAGGCTGCATTAACAGAGGGATAGAATCAAGATCACATGAAGTGTTAATACCACTTTACCACTTTGGTAAGGCCACACTTGGAATGCTGCATCCAGTTTTGGTCACCACGATGTAAAAAAGATGTTGAGACTCTAGAAAGAGTACAGAGAAGAGCAACAAAGACAATGGTGGGATTCCAATATGTGAACAACCGGTTCTCTGTGTGGATGCCGCTTCTGGAAGTCCATTCTGGGCCTGGGCAACAAAAAATTAGCTACCGGTTCTGCCGAACTGGTGCGAACTGGCTGAATCCAACCACTGAACAAAGATGATTAAGGGACTGGAGGCTAAAACATATAAGGAACAGTTGCTGGAATTGGTTATGTCTAGTTTAATGAAAAGAAGGACTAAGGGTGACATGATAGCAGTGTTCCAATATCTCAGGGGTTGCCACAAAGAAGAGGGAGTCAAGCTATTCTCCAAAGCACCTGAAGGCAGGACAAGAAGCAACGGATGGAAACTAACCAAAGAGAGAAGCAACCTAGAACTAAGAAGAAATTTCCTGACAGTTAGAACAATTAATCAGTGGAACAAGAAGTTGTGAATGCTCCAACACTGGAAGTTTTTAAGAAGAGATTGGACAACCATTTGTCTGAAATGGTATAGGGTTTCCTGCCTGAGCATGGGGTTGGACTAGAAGACCTCCAAGATCCCTTCCAACTCTGTTATTCTATATTCTATATTTATTGTAATACATGTAAGTGCAAAGATTAGCCTGGTTTATGAAACTGCAATACTTTATTTCTTTCTTAGAGGAAAGGTTAGAGGGCAGTTGTTGCTCTATTTCAATGTAGAAATTACAAACTGATTTGGCCAGTATAAAAGAGCATGTCTGCCGCAAGGAGCATAAATAAATTGTGTGAGAACATACTGCTATTGTCAGGACAATCTTGATGCATTCTTAAAGGTGGGACCAAGGTACAGATGCTGCATAAACAGACACTTGTTACTCTAGGGATGTGCAAAGCAGATGGGTAAGCAGTTGTTTTTTGTGATTATTTAATATACTGACTGAATAATGAGTGCTGCTTCCCACAGCAACTGAATCACCATTTGATGCTATTATCCTAAATTCATGACCCACCAGCATGAAATGTGAACCTGATTAATCTCAGCTCAATTCAACTGACCTCAGGAGAAAGAAAGAAAACCTGCTATCAGAAGAATGTTATTAATGATCTGTCAAGTCCAGGCTGAAATGCCCAATCAAGCAAAACACCAGAGTCGTTGCATTCTGTAATGTAAACTTTTATTGGACAAGAATCAAACCGGCATAATTGAATTAAAGCTAGCTGTCAGGGGCCATTTCAAAACCTCATCCTAAGAAAGCAGAACTCGTGGAAGCAGTTTCTTCCAAAAGGAACTTTTATTAGGAGAAGCTGACAGCAGGCATAATAGACAGGATCTGAGGGTTTCCCGCTCAGATCAATAGGTTGAAAGTGTCCCAAGCAAAACCCCACCCCATAGTTCATCCGGTCAGTTCAAATGGGCCAATCCCCAGGTGTTAAGTCCATTGTGGGAAAGAGTAGATAACGCCGGGCTGTCTCAGGGTTGCAGTGATGTTTTGTCGGCTCTTCACACCTTCCCTTCAGAGTGCAGAGATAAACCATTTGCCGGAGGCACATTCCTTTCTCCTCCCCCCTTTTCTAGCTGACATCAAGGGGAGAGATAGTTCACAGAGGAAGTATGCAGAAACAGCAAAGGGTTACAATGTAGCGACAGAGGAAAATAAAGCAATAGCCCGCAGTGCTTTCCCCCCACCCCTCCAGGAGCATGGCAGAACCCAGAAGTATAGAGAGAACAGAGTTTGGGTTTAAAACAAGAAAGGGGTCCCCTTAGAATATGGGTTCTGACATCCTGCCTCCCTTAAAAAAAAGAGAGATCCACCTGTGGAGACATAGAGAGAAATATATGCATAGGTTAATCAGGTTTGTTTGGGTATTCGGTGTGGAACTTTCTTAGCAATTTAGGAGCTTTGATATGGCATTTGTGGACCCACTCAATTTGGGAGGATGGGAGGTGTTTCCATGCCACTAGATATTGAGTGGAGCCATGGTGTTTCCTGGAGTCCAGAATTTCTTTGATTTCAAAATGTTGTTCCCCTTCAACCATAATGGGAGGAGGGGGTGGAGCGACAGCTGGTCTTAATGGTGACTGTTGCTCGCGCTTTAAAAGGCTGCAGTGGAAAATTGGGTGGATTTGCCTGAGGGATTTTGGAAGTTCTAATTCTACTGTTACAGGGTTTATAATCCTAACAATGGGGAACGGTCCTACATATTTGTGTCCAAGCTTTTTAGATGGTTGTAGGGATTTTATGTACTTAGTAGACAGGTAGACCATCTCCCCTATGGTGAAGGGTTTTGGTTCGACCCTCTTCTTGTCTGCCTGAGTCTTATATGCTTGTCTAGCCTCATCCAATGCTTTCCTAATTACTGGCCAGGTGTTCTTTAATTGTGCAATCCACTCCTTTAGCGAAGGGATAGCAGGTTCTTCAGGGGAAAGTTCTGGCATCGGGTTAAAGCTCTGCCCAGTGGCTACTTGGAATGGAGTGTAGCCCGTGCTGGAATGAACGGCGTTGTTGTAAGCGACCTCAGCGAATGGGAGTAGGTCGGTCCAATTTGTCTGTTGGTAATTAATAAAACATCTAAGATATTGTTCCAGTACTGAGTTCGACCGTTCAGTCCCACCATTCATTTGCGCATGATGACTAGATGACAGTCCCTGAGTGGTCCCTAACAGCGTCAGAAACTCTTTCCAGAACTCCAATGTGAATTGCACTCCTCTATCTGATATGATGTGCTGTGGGGCTCCATGTAAGCGGTAGATGTGCTGAACAAACAGTTTTGCTAGTGTTTTTGCTGTAGGGACTTTTGAGCAAGGGATGAAATGTACTTGTTTGGAAAACAGGTCCGTTACCACCCAGATGACTGTATTTCCATTGCTCTCTGGTAGCTCCACTATGAAGTCCATCGAGATCTCTTTCCAAGGTGCCGAGGGGGTTGCTACCGGCTGTAGCAGCCCAGGTGATTTTCCTTGTAGTCATTTTGCTGACGCACAAGTTGGGCAGCTGGCTACATAGCTTTCAATGTCCTTTTTTATTGATGGCCACCAAAATTGTCTTTTAACTAGGTGTAATGTTTTCACAAATCCAAAGTGGCCTGCTGATTTTGAATCGTGGCAAAGTTGCATGAATGCCAGTCTCTGACTTTTGGGTATATATAGTTTTTCTCCCACCCAGGGTAGGCCATCTGTGATAGTGCACAGGTTCTTGTGACTTAGGAACCATTCATCGGTTTCTAATGCTTTCCTGAATTCAATTCCCGCCTGACTCGCTAGCGGTTTCTGTAGTTTGGCTTGTGCTCGGGTAGTTAATCGCGCTGCTAGTTGCATGTCTGGCACGAGCAGTTTTGTTACACTAGCCCGAGTGCTATTATATTGTGGCATTCTGGATAAGGCGTCTGCCAGGAAGTTTTTTTCCCCCGGCAGATGTTTCAGTGTGAAATTGAACTGGTGGAAATGTTGTGACCACCGTGCTTGCTTAGGGGTTAGTTTCCTGGGCGTTTTTAGTGCTTCCAGGTTCTTGTGGTCGGTCCACACTTGGAAAGGAATTTTGTTCCCCTCCAAAAAGTGCCGCCATGTGAGAAGAGCCCATTGCACTGCGTACGCCTCCTTTTCCCAGACTGCCCACCTCTGTTCAGTCTCAGTGAGCTTTCTTGAGGTGTAATACCCCTTTGTCATTCTCTTGTAACAATACAGCCCCCACTGCTACGTCGCTGGCATCTGCCTGAATTACAAAAGGCTTGTTGGTATCGGGGTGCCTTAGAACGGGTTCTACAGAAAACAGTTTTTTCAGTCTCTCGAATGCGGCTTGGCATTCTATTGTCCATTTTAGCAGCTGGCTTGGCTTGGGCTTCCCCTCCCCTCTGGTTTTTAGCAAATTCGTGATTGGTAAAGCTATTTGGGCGAAAGAGGGGATAAATTGCCAATAGAAGTTGGCAAATCCCAGGAAGCTCTGCAATTGCTTCCTCGTGCAAGGTGGTGCCCATTCTAGTACTGCCCGGACCTTCTCAGGGTCCATTTCTATGCCCTCTAGGGATATACGGTATCCCAGATAGTCTATTTTATCCTTATGAAATTCACACTTAGACAGTTTGGCATAGAGGTGGACTGCCCGTAGTTTGTTTAGGACCGCCCTAACCAGTTTGACATGTTCGTCCATAGTTTCTGTGAATATAAGAATGTCATCCAGGTAAACGAACACACCCTTGTATAGGTGGTCCCTTAGTACATCATTTATCAGCTGCATGAATATGGCAGGGGCCCCCTGTAGTCCAAAAGGTAGAACTCGGAATTGATAGCACCCTAAGGGACAATTAAACACAGTTTTCCACTCGTCTCCTTCCTTGATTCTAATTCGATAGTATGCTTCCCTCAGATCTAGCTTGGTGAAAATCTTCCCCTTCGAAAGGTGAGATAGCATGTCCTTCATAAGGGGGAGAGGGTATAGATTGCTTTTGCTTATAGCGTTCAAAGTCCTATAGTCCACGCAGAGACAAAGAGTTCCATCTTTTTTTTCTCGGAATAATACAGGGGTGGCCGTCTTTGGCTTTGCTGGTTGAATGAATCCCCTTTCTAAGTTTTTGTCTATGAATTTCTGCATTTCTTCCAACTCCTGCAGGCTCATGGAGTATAGTCTAGGCTTGGGGAGCTTTGCCCCTGGTCTGATTTCTATTGCACAGTCTGTGGGCCGATGTGGCGGCAATTCATCAGACTTCTCTTCGCTGAATACTTCAGCTAGGTCTCTATACTCCTCTGGTATTTCAGGTATTTCCTTTTCACCCCCTATTGCGGCTTTCTCGGTCAGGGGTCCCTCTGTTTGGGGTTGGGCTGTCGCCTTGATTGAGTCCCCTTTTGGGAATCGAAGTTCCGCCATTCTCCAGTCCACCCATGGGTTCCATTTGGCTAGCCACGCCATGCCTAAAATTATGGGACACTCCATGCCAGGGGTTACCATGAACGTTATAGTCTCTATGTGGTCCCCTAGAGTGAGTTGAAGCGGTAGCGTGGCTAGGGTGGCGGGCATCCCCCCTGCTATGAACCCATCTAATTGACCGAATGAAATTGGTTTCTTCAGCCTCCTCACCGGTATTCCTAAATTCCCCACTAGGGTCGGGCTGATAAGGCAGCGGGTGCACCCGGAGTCAATTAATGCCCTAACTTCTACAGCTTCGGGCATGGTCGGGGCTAGTAAAGTCACTGTCCTGGTGAGGGGCGCAATGGGTCCACTTACCAGGGGTTCATCCTCAAAGTTGTCATCGGATGAGTTGGACACCCCCACTGTGTAGGCCGGAGTTCCCTTTACTTGCTGGGCTGAGGCGGGTAACTCAACGGTATCCGTGCCTTTGATGGCCATCTCCTTTGGCTTCGCTAGCGGCTTTCCGGACTTCCCGGCCGGGGTCCGGTCTGGTTTTCCAGTCGGAGTGCGAGAATGGCACTCGGCGGCACGCTACCCTTCCTTGCCACATTTGAAACACCCGGTGGTTCTTTTGGAGGTTGACGGCTGATTTGCTGACTCGCGGGTCGACTCCCGTGGCGATTTCCCCCATGGTCTTCCCCCTCTGCGTTGCCTCTTGGTTAGGTCGATCTCGGCTTCCTTGGCGAGGATGTACCAGTCTTGCAGCCGGTGAGGATCCCCCCAAGGGAGGCAAGCATCGTAGAGGTTGTAGTTTAGACCAGGGCTTTTCAACCTTTTCACCCATTGTACCACTTTTAGGATAAGGCAACATCCGAGTACCATCAGTCACCCAGCAAGGTGTCAAAAACTTGACCACCACCCCAAAAAGGAAAAAAAATGATAAAGTACAGGTAGTCCTCGACTTACAACAATTTGCTTAGTGACAGTTCGAAGTTACAATGGCACTGGAAAAAATGACTTATGACCATTTTTCACACTTATGACTGTTGCAGCATCCCCAGGGTCATGTGATTTACATTTGGATGCTTGGCAACTGATTCATACTTATGACATTCACAGTGTCCCAGGGTCATGTGATCACCTTTTGCAACTTTTTGACAAGCAAAATCAATGGCCGGGGGGGGCGTGGCCAGCTCATCACTCAAGTTGTGGGGTGCCTGTGGGGGGGAATCCGTGGGTCTCTGGTGGAGGGGGGTGGGACTGGGGTGGGTGCCTTCCTTCCCTCCTTCTCTCCCATTGTCCCTTCCTTCCTTCCTTCCTTCTTTCCTTCCTTCCTTCCCTCCCTCTTTGTCCCTTCCTCCTTCCCTCCCTCCCTTCCATTGTCCCTCTCTCCCTCTCATTGTCCTTCCCTCCCTCCCTCCATCACTCAGTTTTAATTTCTTCAATGGTGGTTCCTTTGCTGAATCACTTTCCTTTTGCACTGTAATAATTAAGGTGAGCAGTGTTAAGTCCAACATAAAGGAATGACTAAATCTCTTGATACAGGAACAGTTGCAAAAACTGCATGCCAAGATTCTGGTGCAAGAAATCTCAGCCTTTGTGTAAGAACTACAACCTCCCATAAAAGACACCCCAAAAGCTGTTACCATTGTGAGTGGGCAGGAGGGAAACCAAACTTTTCAATAGGCATGTTACTGTTTATACTCTGAAGGGCAAATATGCTGCTTGCTAAGTGAAGCCCCAGGATCAGCGGGCTACGTGTGTGTGTGTGTGTCTGTGTGTCTGTGAGAAAGGAAGAGGGAGAATGTATATGAATATGCATATGTATTTGTGCATATATTCATATTTTATAGTGCTATTCCAAGTTCATATTATCCAGATTACATAAATTTCATCTTGTTGTATATCTGTAGTATGAATAAGCCTTTTAACATATTCTGATTTGATATTGTTTTTTAGCCAAAATGTTTGTCTGAAAGTACTTTTTTAACTATCCTGAATTTGTCACTTTAGTTTTGGATATTCTGAGTATTTGAATGCCAATTCTTTTGTTCTGGTTAATGACTGCAATAAAGTTAAGATGATGATAATGACAATGCAACCCAGAAGGGTGCAGTAAAGTTGAGAAATATTGAAAAGAATAACACTTTGATTCAACTGATAAAGGAGAGTATTTATAGCTCAGGGTTGACATGAGGGATCCTTGGTGCTCTCTGAGCTTGGTTGTTTTCTTGCAGATGTTTCATTACCCAAATTAGGTAACATCAGCAGTGCTAGTAGGGAATGGGGTTTGCTGTTAAGGTTGCCCTGTCAGTATAGGGAGGAGTGATCTTAGAGGTTTTTTTGTTTCTTTGCAACAAAGCTCAGAGAGTGCTAAGGACCCGTGCCTTTGATTCAAATTGGCAGAAATTTGCTATGAAAAGTAAGGTAATTAAAATTGGGGGGCCAAGGATCTTGATGTTTAACATATTACAACTGACAGGAAGAAATAAGAAACTCTGGAGAAATCAAATAGATCGAGGGTAAGAGAGATTATAACTGCTTGAAAACTGTAGCTAATCAAGGAAATTACAATTAAGCAGATTCAAACAAGGGAGTAGATTGTCCCAAGCAGCAGAGAAACAAACTTCAGAAGACACGGAAAGGCATCAAAAGCTGTTGATAGATAGATGGAAAGCAAGCGGAAAGCAAGCAAGTGAGCTGGGCAGGGGCGCGGAATCGCCATTCCTGAGCACACGCCGATTCGCGCCCCTGCCCATCTGGCTCGCTTGCAGGGGTCCTGACCGACCTTCACCGGACAGGAGCGGGGAGGGCATAAAAGAGCCCGGAGGAGGCAATTGGAGTTTGGCTGCGGCTGCCGCCTCTGCCGCTGTTGCTGAGCCAGATGGCTGCGCGAGGGCAGCTGCTGCGGTTCCTGCGCGCCGCTTCTCCTTGGCTGCTTCCTCTGAAAAGGAGCGGCGGTCATGCTCGGTGCAGCCGGGAGCCCAGCACAGCAATTTCCAGATGTGTGAACTTCTACTCCCAGAATTCTCCTCCGCTGCCTGCGCTCTCCTCCCCCCGCGGAAGAACAGCGGCTGTGCTGGGCTCCTGGCTGCACCGAGCGTGACTGCCGCTCCTTTTCAGAGGAAGCAGCCAAGGAGAAGCGGCGGGCAGGAACCGCAGCAGCTGCCCTCGCGCTGCTTCTCCTTCGCTGGAGGGGGACAGGCTGCCAGCGCGGCTGGCAGCTGTGCTGCTGGTGGCCATGGTGACATGCCAAACCTGTCTGTGCACGCACAGAGGCAGAGGCAGAGGAGAGCTCTGCCCAGCTGACTTGCTCGCGCTTTGCCAGAAAACATGCTGCTTTCTAATTTAGCAGAAGCGCCAGGATCAGCTGATTCGCGCTTCTGCTAAATTAGTAAGCGGCATGTTTTCCGGCAAAGCGCGAGCAAGTGAGCTGGGCAGGAGCGCAGAATCGGCGTTTCTGAGCACACGCCGATTGGCGCCCTTGCCCTCTCGCTCGCTTGCCAGCGCCCACAATCTGCCCGGCCTCCCCTCTGCCTGCTTTGCGCAGCTCCTCCCCCCACGCCCGCCGTTAACCCTCCCGCCACCATGCAGGGTAAGGTTGGCACCCCCGCCCAGATGCCCTCGCCTCCCCCAAGCATTTTTTTACTCACCTGCTTTCAGCTGCACGCCCTTTCTCCTTTCGCTTCTCTGCCTTTGCCACGTGCTTGTGGGTAAAAAAGAAAAAAAAGTTCCATGAGACTTTCTAACTTCTCGCGAGAAGTTAGAAAGTCTCATGGAACTTTTTTTTTTTGTCTCACAAACACGTGATGAAGGCCGAGAAGGACAGGAGAAAGGGAGTGCAGCTGAAAGCAGGTGAGTAAAAAAAACGCTTGGGGGAGGCGAGGGCATCTGGGCGGGGGCGGGGGTGGGGGTGCAGGCAATGCATCACGCAGCTCCAGCGGAATCTCCCCTGAAGACTGCGTGAGGCTGCCTGCCACCCCCAAGGCCGCCGCCAATCAGCTGGAGCTGCACGCTTTGATCCTGGGCTCTCAGTAGGACCCAGGCAACGTGCAGTTCCAGCTGACTTTGCCAAAAGCCTCTGCGGCGCTGCTGCTGCTTCACCTCATCCACTTTTACACTTTTTTTTTTACATTTTTTTTTCAAAAAAATTTTTAATTTTTTTTTTTAACATTTTTTTTTTACATTTTTTTCAACCCGTCCTACGCGTACCACCAGCCATGTGCTCGCGTACCACTGGTGGTACGCGTACCACAGGTTGAAAAGCCCTGGTTTAGACCATCTTTGAAGTGGCTAAGCAAGATGTCCTCTGGCCAATTTAGTTTGCTGGCCAGGGTCCGGAACTCGGTGTATTCGGCCACCGGTCGCCTACCTTGCTTCACCGTCTTTATCTGCTCTCGGGCCTTCCGATCTGCCAATGGGTCGTCGAATCGGCACCTAAGGGAGAACATGAATTGGTTGAAATTCAGCAGCTCTGGAGCATCAGCGTCGTACAGGTCCACGACCCAGTCTGCTGCGATGCCATCCAGGGTGGCTTGCACGATGCGAATTCAGTGGGGATGTCTCGGCCGTACTCCTCCATGTAGTTTAGCACCTGAGTTAGGAAGAATCCCAGGCACCGTGACTCTCCACGGAATTTCACGTCTAGCGGAGGGAACTTCTGGATGGAGCATGCCCTTTTTTTCCATTTGTGTCGTCTCCCCCCTCTCTCTGCGGGTTCCACGCGACGCAGGGTGGCTGCCGTAGTGGCGACTGCGGCGGGCTCACTGGTTCCTTCGGCTGGGTCTGAAGTCTCAGGTTCAGGCTCCCCTCCATTTCCTTTCTTGCTGCACCCCAGGCGGATGGTGCCTTGGTAGGGTTCAGCTCTCTCCTCTTTCATGGAGTCGAGGACTATCTTCATCATGTCGATTGCCTGTTCCAACAGCCAGCTGGAATGCCCCGGGCGATCCTCCTCATCCTCACTGAGATGGAGGGACCTTTCCATTTCCTCCTTCCAGCCTGGTTGATGACTGCCCCGTCTGAGTGTCACCTTCCTGGCTTTCTTCTCCCAGTCATCCTTCTTTCCAATGCCCATCAACCACCTAGGCTTGTGGCAGTGCTCTCTAACCTTCTCCTCTTCCGAAGAGCTGGAGGATCCGGAACTGGAGTATTTACAGGGGTCTGCCCTGCAGGAGGGTTCCCCCCCTGCAGCAGGTTCCTCTTTCTCCGCTCCATTGTTCGACATGGTTTGCTAAGTCCCCTGGTAAGGGTTTTCCTTCCAGGCTGACTATTACTGCAGATCCTGTCTAATGTCAGTGCCCACTTCAAAACCTCATCCTAAGAAAGCAGAACTCGTGGAAGCAGTTTCTTCCAAAAGGAACTTTTATTAGGAGAAGCTAACAGCAGGCATAATAAACAGGATCTGAGGGTTTCCCACTCAGATCAATAGGTTAAAAGTGTCCCAAGCAAAACCCCACCCCATAGTTCATCCGGTCAGTTCAAATAGGCCAATCCCCAGGTGTTAAGTCCGTTGTGGGAAAGAGTAGATAATGCCGGGCTGTCTCAGGGTTGCAGCGATGTTTTGTCGGCTCTTCACACCTTCCCTTCCGAGTGCAGAGATAAACCATTTGCCGGAGGCACATTCCTTTCTCCTCCCCCCTTTTCTAGCTGACATCAAGAGGATAGATAGTTCACAGAGGAAGTATGCAGAAACAGCAAAGGGTTACAATGTAGCGACAGAGGAAAATAAAGCAATAGCCCGCAGTGCTTTCCCCCTTCCCCTCCAGGAGCATGGCAGAACCCAGAAGTATAGAGAGAACAGAGTTTGGGTTTAAAGCAAGAAAGGGGTTCCCTTAGAATATGGGTTCTGACACTAGCTCTGTGGAAATGGCAGGAAGCAGATAATTAAAAGAGTAAAATCCTCCCTCCTCTCTCTGACAGTTCCGGTCACATTGTCCAATACATCTTCTGCAAATTGTTATGAGAAGAACCTTCAGTTCGCCAAAACAACTCCTCAACAGCTCTCAGCTCTCACGGTGATAAGAGACACCTGTAGACCCCAAACTCTTCCAAACCCCACCCCCATTCTGTTGGCAAGCAAGAAGAATTACAGCGGTCCTAAAGGCAGTAGATTTCATAGCTTGACATGATCATTTTGTTTTCATTTCTGCTGATCTCTCTTATTTGTATCTAAAATAATGTAACTGGTAAAGGAGAACTCTAAAAATAAATGTCTAATTGGATATTTTAAAAATTCTAATTAAGCGGTAACACAACATATTGTGCCATGGTGGCACAGTGGTTAGAATGCAGTATTGCAGGCTAATTCTGCCAACTGCCAGCAGTTCGATTCTCACCGGCTCAAGTTTGACTCAGCCTTCCATCTTTCCGAGGTCGGTAAAATGAGGACCCAGATTGTTGAGGGCAATATGCTGACTCTGAAAACTGCTTAGAGAGGGCTGTAAAGCACTGTGAAGCAGTATATTATCTGAATGCTAAGCGCTATATTGTAGTTACTTTAAATTAAATTTGCTTGAATAGAAAGGTTTGTGAATTATTCACTGTCTAAAACCAAATGCATGAAAATGTGAAGAAAATAGAATTGCAGCTAAAATTAAGAGTACTGTATGTTGTTGCAGCTGAAGTGAAGTACAGTAAATATTTGGTGTTGTAAAAGTTATTTTGCACTAGATATGTTTAGATGGATGCTATTATGAAAACAAATGCTCAATTGCTTAGTTCCTGTGTAGGAACCAAAGTTTTTTTTGTGTTGTAGTTTTGGTAAAAAGTAGCAATTCTTTTCTAGAGACATAGCTGCTGTGTTTTGTAATGAGAAAATGAAATTCTGCAGCAAGCATTTCAATAATTACACTTCCACGTAGCTTGTAATTGTATGAATATCACAAGCACTGACTGATCACTGTGGCACAAAAGTTTTTTTTCCTGCCTATGTAATTCAGTCTTCTTTCTAATTAGTTTATGTATAATTTAGATGGCTGCCCAACTTGAAAATTGAAACACTGGGCAGCTAATAGAGGATGATAAACTTGAAAAAATAAACATAAAAATTGCAAAAGTAAAGTATGAAACAGCACAAACCAAGACCAAACTGAACATATTCAACCACCCAAACCATTTACCAGATGGAATCATCCACTATACTGGCCTAGTACCTGGGGAAAAACTAAATTTTTAAAACTTTCCAGAAGGCCAACAGAGTTGAAGTCATTTAAATCTCGGGGGGGGGGGGATGCTATTACACAGGACAGGCACTGCAATAGACAAGCCACAACCCCTGGGTCCCATTAGATTTTATTGTTTCATAGAGGGAACTCACAGAATGTCTACCCTGCTGGATCTTGTGGCATGGACAGCAATAATCAGAGATAGGTAGACCTGCAAATAACACAGCCTTGTACCATGAATGGCTTTATAGATGATAACAGGCATCTTGAGTTGTACCTGGAAGCCCATAGGAAGGCAGTGCAGCTCATGAAACAATGGTATTACGTGGGTATACTATGCTGCAACCATAACTATCTGAGCCACTATATTTTGGATCAATTGTGGCTTCTGGAAGGTCTTCAAGGGCAGCCCCATGTAGATCACATTGCAATAGTCCAAGTGGGAGATGACAATGTCACGAGTGACTAGGACCAGGGTTTCCAGGAGATTCAGGAATGATAATAACTGGTGGATAAGATGAAAGTTCAGCAAAGATCTGGTCAGTCATAGCTGCCGCCTGGTCTTCAAGCATGAGTTGTGATTACAAGAGAACTCCATATTGTATACTAGTTCTGTCTGGAGACAGCAGTCCCATACAGAGTAATTATAGAAAGTGTTGGGATCCCAGAGGCTCCTCACTCTTCCTGGTTTAAGCTGAAGCCAATTTATCTCCATCCAGATCCCATAGCCCCAGATACTGGGAAAAACCTTGACAGCATCACTTGGTTATCTTGGTGTAGCACATTGATAATAATTGTGTGCTGATGGATCATCTTACCCAGCTTAATGTAGATGTTAAATAGAAGTGGAAAGAGTGTAGAGCTTTAAGGAACCCCACAAAGAAGGGGTCTAAGACTAGACTTCTCCCCATTTACCAGCACTGACTGGAACTGGTCCAGGAGGAAGCAGAAGAACCATTGCCTCCCCCCCTCCCCCCTGCAATCCTACCTCCCAGAGCCAATCCAGAATGATACCATGTCTGATAATATTGAATATTCCTGAAATATCAAGGAAGGTCCGAATATGTACCAACCCCATCCCTGTCCCACAAAACACATATACATGCTGACTGAAAAAAGTTCAGTTAATCAGTTTCTTCTGCATCCCTGGAGCTGTAAACCAACTACCTTCTCAATAACTTTCCCTAAAAATTTATAATTGACAATTATCACTAAAAAGGCTTGAGTTGCATTCAAATCCTTGCCCATCAAGCAGATTGCAAAGTTTGCAGATGCATTTAGCTGCAGGTCTGATGCACTACGGAAATGGGGCTGCGTGGAAAGTTTGGAGTCCAAACTGAAAAAAACCCTCAGCATTACTCTTTTCACAGAATCGGTGTCAGCTTTGGGGGACAACATAGCTGTGACTCTCCATCCAAACGTACTCTGCGCATGACCAGAAAACCAGGAAAGCACTCTGCACATGACCAGAAAAATCATGAAATCATCCACCTGGCTTTGGGTGGAAAGCAGTCTGCACATGACTAGAAATACTATAATTTCATGGTGTTTCTGGTCATATGAAGAGTGCTTTCATGGTCTTCCTGGTCATGTGCAGAGTGCTTTCATGGTGTTTCTGGTCATGTGCTGAGTGCTTTCTGCCCAAAGCCAGGTGGGTGACTTCATGATGTTTCTGGTCATGTGCAGAGTGTGTTTGGATGGCGAGTCACAGCAATGTTCCTTGCAAGGCCGACACTAATGTTGTGAAAAGAGTAATGCTGAGAAGAGGTTTTTTCAGTTTGGACTCCAAACTTTCCTGTCCACTCAGCCCAATTTCCGTAGTGCATCAGACCTGCAGCTATGTGTCTGCAAACTTTGCAATCTGCTTGATGGGCAAGGATTTGAATGCAACTCAAAACAAGCCTTTTTAGTTTTTAAAAAAGCTGACATCCCACCCCATTGCTTCCCAAAGCTGCCCTTATTTTCAGAGCAAGACACCCTCAAACATTAAGCAATGTGGCTTTTAAAAAAACTTGCAGGGCAAGTTTTGACACCCCAACCCCACTCGCTTCCCATCCAGTGCAGCCCCTCCCATTGTCACCCCCCTCTTACAGCCCACTTGCTCACTGGCCCGCCTGGCTCTCCATCCAGTGCCTGCAGTGAGTTGTCCCCACAGCGAATTTAAGGTGTTCAGATGTCCTGCAGAGAGATGGCAGCAGCAAGTTGGCAGCGAGCACTTGGCGGTGGTAAGAAAGCCACCCCCAGCTGGCCACGTCAAGCTAGCAGCGTCGAGTCCTCCCATTCTGGTGAAGCAGCGGGTAGTAGTGGCGGCGGTATAGCACCAGGAAAGGGCCAGCCGTGGATGAAGGTGCACGGTGAGTCACCTAGGGTGGGGGGCGTGGTTAAGTGTCCATGGATGGCTAGCCAGGGACGAACGCCTGCAGTGGGTCAGCTGGGCCATGGCCATGTGTCTGCACTCAATTGTCCCATTCCGCCAATACACTGGGACTGTAAGGACCCACTTCAATCCACATCTTAAGAAAGCAGAACTCTTGGAAATTGTCCCTAAGCAGCCCCCCACCCCGCAGTTCTTAACTCCAGGAGAGATAACATCCATCCGGCTCCGTTGGCACGATCATTCAACATCTCCTCACACAGATCCCAGATGCTGCATCTCTCCCCACCCCCCACCCCTTTCTCTCGCTGGCCGGTAAGGAGGAGAAATTCAGAGGGGCATAGGATGAAAGGCAAATGGCTACATTGTTATGGTTAGCAGATCCGAAGCGAATCAACAAAAGGTTACTTTGTAGTGAAGAGAGGAAGTGAAAGTAATAAAAACCCCATGCATACCCCCCTCCCCCTTAGTAGTATGACAGGATCCAGGAGAGAGTAAAATTGGTTTTATATCAGAGAAGATAGATAGAAAGGAAATATAACTGGATTCTGACAGGGACAATGTATTTAGTAAAAGTGGAAAAAAGTGGTGAGAGATGACTAATCATTGGTGCCAAGAGAGAACACTTTAGAAATAGCCCAAACTCCAAAGCAAGTGAGCAATTTCCTTTTAAATAAAAGAAATCTTACAATTGAATATCAAAAAGGAAACCCGGTGACCCTTAAAACTGCCATCCCGAATGTAGATGAACCCAGGAAAGAGGGGGCACACCTCAGGAAAAGAACCATTTGAAGGACAAGTCAAGCCGACTTTTTTAAAGAGACCAAAAAGAGAAAAAATTTTCCTGTCTCCAATCCTCAATCCCCCTCCCCTGAGCCATTCTGGGCAAACTGCCAAAACAAAGAGAAACATTTCAAAGAGAAACATTTCAAAGAGAACGTTTCGGAGATCGGAGAATGGGGTGGTGAAAACAGCAGACTCATGTCTCATGGAAACAATTAAGATAGATAGAACTTTTGCAACACTAACAGGACATAAACAATATAGGAATATATTTACATAAACAAATACTTCCTGAAGACAGCATTAATCGCTACCGGCCAAAGCAGACACAAACTAGAGGGAGTTAATTTAACAAAACACCCTTTCAAAAGTAAAATCATAATTTCAATAACTTGGGTATAAGAACAAGTCACCTCACCTTGGAAAATTCACTAGCTAGTCCAGGAACTTTTGCTGCATTGCGTGGTGTTTGGTTCCTGTAATAAACCTACTTTCTGGCAGCTTGCTTCGTTCCATGTCATTTCTTCAACCTAAGCTGAAGGTCTGCTTCCCAGCTGGAAACCGGAACCAAGAAAACTTCTGACAGTGGGTATCAAATATATTGAACGTTTCTCCTGAAAATATATTTTAAGATTAGCTAATAAGGTATTTCAAATAAAATCGAACACAAAAATAACATCTTGGTAAGGCCACACTTGGAATACTGCATCCAGTTTTGGTCACCACGATGTAAAAAGATGTTGAGACTCTAGAAAGAGTACAGAGAAGAGCAACAAAGATGATTAGGGGACTGGAGGCTAAAACATATAAAGAATGGTTGTTGGAATTGGGTATGTCTACTTTAATGAAAAGAAGGACTAGGGGTGACAGGATGGCAGTGTTCCAATATCTCAGGGGTTGCCACAAAGAAGACGGAGTCAAGCTATTCTTCAAAGCACCTGAAGGCAGGACAAGAAGCAATGGATGGAAACTAATCATAGAGAGAAGCAACCTAGAGCTAAGGAGAAATTATATCATTATTGTTATTATTGTTATTGTTATTGTTATTGTTATTGTTATTGTTATTGTTATTGTTATTGTTGGCTTTTAAGAAGAGACTGGACAGCCACATGTCTGGAATAGTATAGGACCATGGTGGTGAACCTATGGCATGCGTGCCACAGGCGGCACGCGGAGCCGTGTCTGGTGGCATGCGAGCCATTGCTGGGCCGAGCTGCTGCCCACCATCCCTTAATCCCACCGGCAGGTCTTCGCCCTCCGCCCGTCGCCACCGGCAGCTCCTCCCAGAGACGGCTGGAAGTTCCGATCCCTCCACGGAAGTTTCCCGCCCCTCCGCTGCCCGCCTTCTATGAGGGCACTGGTTAAAGTTTGGAGGAGTTTTTCCCCCCACTTTATTATTTTTGGGGGGAGGGGATTTACCGGGAACGGTGCCTCTCCCCGGGATCACCAGAAGGGATCCCCTTCTTCAAAGGGAGCCCTTGAGCTCGGCTGTCTGGACTGATGACCAAGACTTAGGGGACAGTATCAATTGTGAAAACGTACAGATGGCCCCTCTGTCTCTGGTCACTTGTAGGCCTATGAATGCAGGGTCATGAAAGGACAGCAAAGAAACACGCAGTGTCCTAAACCCACCCGGGGACAGCTGGTATCTTGGGGAAACACCCAAACCACCCAAGAATGAACATATGGTCTTAGGGGAAACACCCAAGAGAGAACATACTAGCTACTTCTGCTTTCTTATCTACAGTGTGCCAGCCTTAAAGGGCGAAGTCTTAATCTTATGTGTGTCAGCTTTGCTGGGTGAATTGCTTATATAATCAAAGTAACTATAAAAATGAGCTTTCTTTGCTATTTTAGGCTTTTGGTCTTTTGTACAGAAGCCCGTCTCTATTCAGCTGAATAAACACGTAAGTTTGAAGGCAACTTCTGGTTTCCTGTATTTTTTTATCAAGCAAAACCTCAGAACCTGCACATCAGGACAGCTCCTCGTCCGATCCAAGCGAGCCCCTCCCAGCCCCGATCCTTGCTTCTTCCGAATCAAGGGACACTTTCAGGACATCCCTGCGCCAGAAGAGGCCGACCCCGCTTCTCTTGCCCTGTGCGGACCATCTCCGCTTCAACACTCCGCTCCTCCTGAACGGAGCCTTCCCAAATTTCTCCAAGCGTCGCTCTTCCCACGTTCCTTGAACTCCTTGCTCCAGGCAGGCCTTTTATCTTCCTTTTTTTAAAAAAAACACAAGTTTTATTAATTTTTCAGTTTTTACATCCAAGTGCTTAGGAAACAACGTGGTGATGGGGTAATCAATTATCCAATAACAAAGTCATACATATATACCTCAGGTTAACTCCTTAAAGGTTCCCTCTCTATTTCCCTTAATTAATATGACATATTCAAATTAATACATTTCTAAATAGAGCTCAATCAATCAATACATTTATCAATAACATTTTACTTATACAAATCCAAGTCCTGTTTTTAAGCTTTACTTAATTCCATTTACCATATTCCAGTTTAGCCTTAAATAAGCATATTGTTTACACTTCGGGTAACCCTAATTTCCCTCATTTCATAACATAATAATTATGATATCTAAAATAAACATATTGTTCCAAAAGTTACATTCTTACTTTTCCCAAATATATTCTATTTCTTGTCCTAATAGCTCCTCATTTACTGATACCATATCTTCCATTGTCACAATCCATTTCCTTATTCTCATTCCATTACAAAATGATTACCATATCTGAAATAGACATATTATTCCAAAAATTACAGTCTTACTCTATTTCACATGTATATTCTATTTCTTGTCCTAATAACTCCTCATTTACTGATATAGTAACTTCCATTAACTCAAAACCTTTTCCATATTACAATTCCAAAGTATAATCTAACAATTAATTTTCATCTCCATTATAAATCTAAATCCTAAATATTAAATCAATCAATATCTCTAAAAAACCTTTTTAACCCATCAAGTAGAATTTTAAATCCCATTTTTAAATCTGACTCTGGCTTTCTTTTTGTGCCAAGCGGGTTTCCATAACAGAGCCTCTATATCATCAGATAGGTCTCCCTTCATTCCTACACATATCATTTGAATCAAGGGAGAGCATCCAGTTATCAATTTTTCAAAGGAACTGGCTCCTTTGTAATTATTCAATTGTTGCCCTAATAATTCAAATCTCAATGTTTGGTTAGGCATGTTTATCATCAATTCAGTCTGGTCTTGCTCCTCTTCTCCTTCTTCCAATATCGTCTGAGTAGCATAATCGGTTATATCCAGTGTTGTGATTACTAATTGGTTGTCAACGTTGTCACAGTTCTCTATACATCGTGTTTGCCAATCAGTTCCTATTGCTTTTGAAGTTACATGTGCTTTAATTGAAGTCACTCTTTGATCATCAAGATTCTCAATGGGTTGTACGTAGTATTATATAAAGTCCTCTTTGATGTTGGTTTGTTCCTCTTCTGTTGTTTTTTGGCTTATAGGATGGTCAGTTGGAGTCTGGAGTTCAGTTTGTGGTTTTGGGGCAGCATCTTTGGCTTTCATTCTGGAATTCATTTGCTCAGTAGCTTCAAAATATTTTTCCAGTATAAGTTTATAATTAAGATGTGGATAAGGTTCCTCCATCTCATTAGGTTGTACGTAGTGTTGTGTAAAGTCCTCTTTGATGTTGATATGTTCCTCCTCTGCTATTCCTTGGCCTGTAAGTTGTTCAGTTAAAGTTTGGGGTTAAATTTGTGGTTCTGGAATAACATCTTTAGCTTTCATTCTAGAGTTCATTTGCTCAGTAGCTTCAAGGATTTTTTCCAGTATGAGATTATAGTTAGGTTGTGGGTAAAGTTCCTCCATTTCTATGGTGATTAAAAATAATCTTTTAGTCTTTTAGTGGAGGCTCTGTTTAATAACAGTCAGCCAGTGTCCACCTCCACAATTTCTAGCAGTTGGTTTCACCACCCAGCTGTTTCCAATTCTTTATCTTTTCCCTTTTATGATAATATGAAGGTCAACCCCAGCCTCAAAATCAAAGAAAAAATTCAGTTGCAGTGCCAGATTTCGCCACAAGATGTCCCCAGTAGGCTATGGAATCTTTTTCCAGACGCCAATAAAGTTTTATCCAGTTAAAAAAAGAAGAAGAAAAAAAACCACAATGTTTTCCAACTTAATAAGTAGATAGAATAATAAAATTCTGTAATAGGGATCTTTTTGGGACCCCAAAGTATCCAAAAATAGAAATAGTCATTAAAATAAATTATTCTTTCCTTTTGTTTCCAAAGCTTATCTTCCCAAGTAGGCAAACACCGCTCTATTAAAAGCAGGGAAATAATTCCAGGGGCTTTTCACAGGAAGGTAGTTAGGGTAAAGAAAGGCAAGGAAGGGTCTCACCCGGATCTTCCACGGTGGTTCTGTGTGCTTAGTTGTTCTTCTGGCTTTCGGCTGGTACGGCTAAGTGATCGGCCATGTTAATGGCCGATCTTTTCTTCGTCGGTCCACTGCAGCCTTTTAAAGCGTGAGCAACAGGCACCATTAAGACCAGCTGTCGCTCCACCCCCTCCTCCCATTATCGTTGAAGGGGAACAACATTTTGAAATCAAAGAAATTCTGGGCTCCAGAAAATACCATGGCTCCACTCAATATCTAGTGGCATGGAAACACCTCCCATCCTCCCAAAATGAGTGGGTCCACAAACGCCATATCAAAGCTCCTAAATTGCTAAGAAAGTTCCACACCGAATACCCAAACAAACCTGATTAACCTATGCATATATTTCTCTCTATGTCTCCACAGGTGGATCTCTCTCTTTTTTAAGGGAGGCAGGATGTCAGAACCCATATTCTAAAGGGACCCCTTTCTTGCTTTAAACTCAAACTCGGTTCTCTCTATACTTCTGGGTTCTGCCATGCTCCTGGAGGGGAGAGGGGAAAGCACTGCGGGCTATTGTTTTATTTTCCCCTGTTGCTATATTGTAACACTTTGCTGTTTCTGCATACTTCCTCTGTGAACTATCTCTCCCCTTGATGTCAGCTAGAAAAGGGGGGAGGAGAAAGGAATGTGCCTCCGGCAAATGGTTTATCTCCGCGCTCTGAAGGGAAGGTGTGAAGAGCCGACAAAACATCACTGCAACCCTGAGACAGCCCGGCGTTATCTACTCTTTCCCACAACGGACTTAACACCTGGGGATTGGCCCATTTGAACTGACCGGATGAACTATGGGATGGGGTTTTGCTTGGGACACTGTTAACCTATTGATCTGAGCGGGAAACCCTCAGATCCTGTCTATTATGCCTGCTGCCAGCTTCTCCTAATAAAAGTTCCTTTTGGAAGAAACTGCTTCCACGAGTTCTGCTTTCTTAGGATGAGGTTTTGAAGTGGGCCCTGATACCATCCCACTGTTCCATTAAGCTAATATGGCATCAGTCCTAGGCGAAAGTCAGTTATATGGTAACACAGCAATGCCAATCTTGTTGTAGCTGAAATGGTGATCAGTCCGTTCAGCATATATAATGATCAGCAGGAAAAGTGTAACCAAGTCCATTGTTGTATAGATTTCAGTAGTGTGGAGAACTCTTCACAAAGTGGCTGTAGTTTCTCCGCACAAGTTCCTATTAAAATCTACTGAATCAAAAGACAACCAGTCATTAATTCCAGGGAGCCAGGGTTCTATTAGCACTCACCACCCATCTATTGGTATTTCAACTCAGGTTCCATATTGAAGTTATCAGGTGTTTTCTGTTCTGTTGTTATAACTCAGAGGGGCTGTGAGCATGCACGCCACAAACGGGGTGGTTCTAGCGCCCGCGTGACACTTGCTAGCACTGCCCTGTTTTTGCCGTGTGGGCACTAGCGCCACTCCGTTTTTGCCACATGGCGCTCCGTTTTCTCTGTGTGGCACCCCGTTTTCACCACACGGTGCCCCGTTTGTGTAGAGGCACTAGTGCGAGTGGGGGTGAGTGTGCGCACATGTGTGCGCGCACTGGCCAGCCTGTCACACGTTGAGGACCCCTGCTATAACTCTCAGTTGCGTCCACCAGTAGGAAAACAGGTTCTTCCTTCCACACATGAGATATGCAAACCCTCTCCCCTGGGGGTTTCACTTGCATAGACTAGGTGAGATGCTTGGCTTCCCTTGCTTGAATGACCCATGGTCAGACAGGAGACACATCAGCTGTTAAAAAAACTTACAAATAATTATAAATGCCATAACTGAGTTGGGCTGTTTCCAGCCTCAGAATCTGATAAGAAACCTGGACATCAGCCTATTGCCACAGGTGCCAGAGAAGTCACAGGTACAGTGAGTGCAAGCTACAACTCACCAGAACCTGAAGTGTCCACCTTCTTTTTGCCATGATTTCACATATTTCTTGTACCTTGTTGGTAAAATACGTGTAAATTGTTCAATGTCAAAGTCCAAATAGATGAATTTACAATGTTAGGGATGAGAAAAAAATCCAAACGTTGTTGTTGTTAGTTGCGAAGTCGTGTCTGACCCATCGCGACCCCATGGACAACGTTCCTCCAGGCCTTCCTGTCCTCTACCATCTTCTGGAGTCCATTTAAGCTCACGCCTACTGCTTCAGTGACTCCATCCAGCCACCTCATTCTCTGTCGTCCCCTTCTTCTATTGCCCTCAATTTTCCCAGCATTAGGCTCTTCTCCAGTGAGTCCTTCCTTCTCATTAGGTGGCCAAAGTACTTGAGTTTCAACTTCAGGATCTGGCCTTCTAAAGAGCAGTCAGGTTGATCTCCTCTAGGACTGACCGTTTTGAATCGCCTTGCAGTTCAGGGGACTCGTAGGAGTCTTCTCCAGCCCATAGTTCAAAGGCCTCAATTCTTTTGCGCTCAGCCTTTCTTATGGTCCAACTTTCACAGCCATACATTGCAACTGGAAAACCATGGCCTTGACTATACTACTTTTGTTGGCAGGGTGATGTCTCTGCTTTTTAGTATGCTGTCTAAATTTGCCATAGCTTTCCTCCCCAGGAGCAAGTGTCTTTTAATTTCTTGGCTGCAGTCCCCATCTGCGGTGATCTTGGAGCCCAGGAAGATAAAATCTGTCATTACCTCCATTTCTTCCCCATCTATTTGCCAGGAATTGAGAGGGCCGGATGCCATGATCTTGGTTTTCTTAATGTTGAGTTTCAAGCCAACTTTTGCACTCTCCTTCTTCACCCGCATCAAGAGGCTCTTTAGTTCCTCTTCACTTTCTGCCATTAAAGTGGTATCATCTGTGTTATGTCCTGGGACTGCTGAATGACTCAGCAGGCTCAGGAGGCTGCAGAAGGCCCGGGCAATCCACGTGGTTGCCCGGGCCAGACAGGCTGTCTCCAGCTTTGTGCGCATGTGCAAGGCGGGAGACTAGCCTTGCATTGATTGGCTGACACTGTCCCTTGCAAGGGAGTATAAAAGGCCTTGGCACCATTTTGTGTGCTGTTCTGTTCGTGATTTCAATAAAGAGTTGTGTTTGTTACTCCTGCCTCGCCTCGATGTCTTTTCGGCTGAAACAGAACATTGGCGACGAGGATGTGATACGCTGCAAGAAGAACAACAGGAGAAGCTAGGCTGACTTACCAGAGAAGGCCTGAAGCGCTGGGAAGTTCGGCGTCCGGAGGAAGCGATTGCCTGCCAGTACGAAAACGCTGGAGGTGAGCTCGGCTTCGAGGGACCCCTTCTCATTCCTTGCAGCGAGAGGCATCGAAGAGGTTACAGGCTGTAACGATGTCAAAGCTGGGCCGTCTGTCGGAATTTGACACTTCTCACCCTGAGCGCTGGAGTTCCTATGTGGCGCGAGTGGAAAATTACTTGCGAGTAAATAAGATCCAGGAAGACGGCCTTAAAGCTGCTACATTGCTGTGTGTCTGTGGGCAAGAGACTTTTGACATTGCAGAGAATCTTGTAGCCCAGCACCACTGGAGTCAATTGTGTATGCTGACTTAAAGAGGATGCTGTGAGAGCACTTCGAACCCAAGCTTTCAGTAATTGCGTGGAGGCATGCATTTGAGCAGAGGGACCAGAGGCCTGGTGAGTCTGCTGTGGACTTTGTTGCTGCCTTAAGACAAGCAGCTAGACAGTGCGAGTTCAAGGATCTGGAAGAGAGGCTTCGGGATCGCTTGGTTTGCGGACTGCGAAGTCATGAGCTGCAACAGAAACGTTTTGCAAAAGAAGATGTCTCATTCCAAGATGCTTTGAGAGAGATTGCAGCTGAAGAAGCAGCGGGCAGTGCTGTGAAAGCCTTGCGGCTCGCCAGGAACCCTCCGGCGGTGGCCTCAATCCATCAAGATGTCGCTTGAGAGGTATCTGAAGAGGATTCAGAAGAGGAGGTGGACAGGCTTCAGCATGCTGAAGAGAAGAGGCCTCAAGGGCGCAGAGAAAAAGCGGCAACATCCCCTCGGTGTTTCGGTTGTGGAGGTCGCCACAAGCAAAATGATTGCCGGTTTCGCTCCGCTACCTGCTGGGCATGTGGCAGGCAAGGCCACATTGCATCCATCTGTTTGGGTCGCCAGAAGGAACGGTCTGCAGAAGAATTGCCTCTGAAAGGTACCAAGGTCCCCAGCCAACACAGGGTGGGCTTCTGCGCATCCCGTAGGGGCATTTTCAAAACCGGGGTTCACAGGCCACTTAAAAAGAAGCTTCACATTGACGTGAAGTTGCAAGGGGTTCCCATGTCGATGGAGTTGGACACAGAGTCCGCTCTATCGATCATTTCCTTTGACACCTTCAATAAGGTCTGCAACAGAAGTGGCCTACGAGTTAAACTCAGGCCTTCAAGTTTAATCCTTACTGACTTCCAGAATTCCAGAGTCAGCGTGAAGGGGGAGGCCACGCTCAGGGTGCAGCGTAGGAATTTTGAGGGGCTGTTAGATGTGGTGGTAGTTGGGGGTGATCGTGCGAGCCTTATTGGGCTCGATTGGTTCGAGGCCCTTGGAATTCAAGTGACTGGACTTCACAATCTGCAAACGTCAGGCCTTGCGCAAGTTTGCAAGGAGTTTGCTGATGTGTTCAGTTCAGAGCTTGGCTCATTCAAGGGGCCTCCCATTGCTTTACGTTTAGACCCAGCCATCACAGCCATCAGGATCAAGCCCCGAAGGGTGCCCTTTGCCTTAAAAAACAAAATAGATGTAGAGCTGGACAAGCTGATCCAGCAGGGCATTTTAGAGCCTGTGGACTCTAGTCCATGGGAAACACCTATAGTCACGCCACTGAAGGCCAATGGAGAAGTCCGGATTTGTGCGACTATAAATGTACACTTAATAAGGCATTGCAGCAGCATGCCTATCCGGTGCCTGTGGTGAGCCACATTTTGGCCTCCCTCAAGGGGGGGCGGATCTTTGCAAAGCTTGATTTGGCTCAGGCCTATCAACAGTTACCTGTTGATGAGGCAACGGCTGAGGCCCAAACAATTGTGACGCACCGGGGAGCCTTTAAGGTCAAAAGGCTGCAGTTTGGAGTTAATGTAGCCCCTGGCATATTCCAGAGCGTGATGGAGCGAACGCTCCGGGGTATTCCGGGGGTCTGTCCCTATTTTGATGATGTCCTCATCGCTGGGGAGTCATCTGTGAACTTAGCTGAAAGGCTGAGGGCTGTCTTGCTGCGTTTCCGCCAAGCAGGGCTGAAGCTGAAGCAAAATAAGTGTAAAATTGGAGTCACCTCCACAGAGTTCTTGGGATTCCGTATTGATGCTGAAGGCATCCATCCTTCGGAATCCAAGCTTCAAGCGATTCAGCAGGCCCCAAGCCCCCAGTCGAAGAGTGAGCTTCAAGCCTTCCTGGGGCTGTTAAATTTTTACCATTCATTCCTTCCCCACAAGGCTGCAGTGGCTGAGCCGTTACACCGGCTCTTGGACAAACAGGCTCCATGGAAATGGACGAAGGTCCATGAAAGGAGTTTCACAGAGGTCAAGGCCATTCCAAGTGGCTAGAGGTTGTTCCTGTCTCCTCCACTACTACTGCTAGGACCATCCAGGTGCTGAGAGGAATCTTCACCTCACATGGTCTGCCAGATGTCCTTGTCTCAGACAACGGACCCCAATTCACCTCTTCTGAGTTCCAGGGTTTCCTTCAAGCCAACATGATCCGGCATGCCACATCTGCGCCGTTTCATCCAGCTTCCAACGGTCAAGCTGAGCGTATGGTGCGTACTACCAAAGATGCTTTAAAGAGAATCACTCATGGAAACTGGCACCACAGGTTAGCTGACTTTCTTCTTTGTCACCGCACCACACCTTGCACTGCCACTGGAAAGAGCCCAGCTGAACTCCGCTGGGGTCGCAGACTCATCACTAAGCTGGACAGGTTGCACCCTGACCAGGTGGCTTCACAGGTGTCACAACCGTGGGCACCTAGGAGACTACAGGTGGGCGATCCGGTCTGGGCAACAAACTATGGACCTGGACATCTCTGGGTGACAGCAGTGGTATGCAAGGTCTCTGGGCCACTGTCATATGAAGTGGCCTTGGATGATGGTCGTGTGATCAGACGTCACATTGACCAACTGCGCTGGAGGCTTTCCAGCCACCCTTCCGCACCTGGCTCTGCTCTGGGGGGGAGGAGGACCACAATTACGATTGTGGACCACAGTCTCTCCGCGAAGGTGGACCTTCAAATGTTCCTGCACATGTTCCTGATGGGGGTTTTGCCATGGAGGCGGCTCCTGACTCTGGCACTGGCACCGGGTCTATGGGACATAGCTGTCAATCGGCTACTCAGGCCACTCCAGCTGCTGGTCTTGGGCTCGAAGGACAGTGTTCCCAAGAGGGGTCCATTGTGGATTTGGGGAACTCCACCCCACCACTGGACTTGGGGAACTCCACCCCACCAAGGAACTCTGGTTTGGGTTTAGCGGATCCAGCCAGTCAGCAGTCTGGAGGGTTGCATGGGTCTTGGGGGCATCAAAGTCCTGGTTTGCCTAGCCCGACAGGCGAGGTGGCACGCCAGGCACAAACGATGGCTCCAAGAAGGTCAGAGCGGGTCAAGGGTCCACCCAAGCATCTAAAGGACTATGTGAGGTTCCTGTCAAGTAGTAGGGAGGCTTAATAGTCCTATAGAACTCAATACACACTCAATAGAACGGTGTTCTGTTGAGAGCCTAAAAAAACACTATGAGGTATTCTTGTAAATACAAGAAATGGAATGAAGGAGTCTGCCAGTGAGCAGGCATGACTGTGTTTAGAAATAATAACATGATAAGTAAACACATGAATATGTAGGTTGCTCTAAAACAGTAAGTATTCACTTATTTTTTCATCCAAGGGGGGAGGGGTGTTTTGTCCTGGGACTGCTGAATGACTCAGCAGGCTCAGGAGGCTGCAGAAGGCCCGGGCAATCCACGTGGTTGCCCGGGACCAGAGAGGCTGTCTCCAGCGTTGTGCGCATGCACAAGGTGGGAGACTAGCCTTGCATTGATTGGCTGACGCTGTCCCTTGCAAGGGAGTATAAAAGGCCCTGGCGCCATTTTGTCTTTTGTTCTGTTCGTGATTTCAATAAAGTAGTTGTGTTGTTACTCCTGCCTCGCCTCAATGTCTTTTCAGCTGAAACAGAACAATCTGCATATCTTAGGTTGTTGATATTTCTCCCGGCAATCTTAATTCCAACTTTTGATTCATCTAGCCCTGCCTTTCTCATGATGTGCTCTGCATATAAGTTAAATAGGCAGGGCGACAGAATACAGCCTTGCCGGACTCCTTTCCAAATTTTGAACCAATCACTGGTTCCGTGTCCAGTTCTCACTGTTGCTTCTTGACCCGCATATAGGTTTCTCAAGAGACAAATAAGATGGTCTGGTACTCCCACCTCTTTAAGAACTTGCCACAATTTGTTGTGATCCACACAATCAAAGGCTTTAGCATAGTCAATGAAGCAGAAGTAGATGTTTTTCTGGAACTCCCTAGCTTTCTCCATATCCAGCGTTGTTTGGCAATTTGATCCTAGTTCCTCTGCCTCTTCTTCGAAATCCTGCTGTACTTCTGGGAAGGTCTCAAATCACAACTGTGGATCTAGCTTGTAAGATTTTAATCATAATAACTTTTACTTGATGTGAATGAGTGCAATGGTGCGTATAGTTTGAGCATTCTTTGGCATTGAGGCCATTTCTTTTGGCATTGAAATTAAACTGACCTTTTCCAATCCTTGTGGCCACTGTTTGAGTTTCCAAATTTGCTGCCAAATTGAGTGTAGCACTTTTACCTGCATCGCCTTTTTAAGATTTGAATAGCTCACTGGAATACTGTCACCTTCCGACCATAGCTTGTTGTTGCTCAGCTTTCCTAAGGCCCTTTCACCTCCACTTCTAGGATGTCTGGCTCGGGTCAGTTGACCACCCCATTCGTGGTTATCAGGGTGCTAGCTCGTTCTTGTATAGTCTTCTGTGTAATTTTGCCACCTCTTCTTAATCTCTTCTGCCTCTGTTAGGTCCCTGCCATTTTGGTCCTTTATCATGCCCATCTTTGCATGAAACGTTCCCTTCATATCTCCAATTTTCTTGAAGAGATGTCTGGTTCTCCCTATTCTATTGTTCTCTTCTATTTCTTTGCACTGTTCATTTAAGAGGGCATTCTTATCTCTTCTAGCTATTCTCTGGAATTCTGCATTCAATTGGGTGTATCTTTCTCTTTCTCCCTTGCCTTTCGCTCCCTTCTTTCCTCGGCTATTTGCAAAGTTTCCTCAGACAGCCATTTTGCTTTCTTGCATTTCTTTTTCTTTGGGATGGTTTTAGTTGCTACCTCTTGTACAATGTTGCGAACCTCCGTCCATAGTTCTTCAGGCACTCTGTCTATCAGATCTAATTCCTTAAATCTATTTGTCACCTCTACTGTATATTCACCAGGGATATGATTTAGTTCATACCTGAGTGGCCTAGTGTTTTTCCCTACTTTCTTCAATTTAAGCCTAAATTTTGCAATGAGAAGCTCATGATCTGAGCCACAGTCAGCTCCTGGTCTTGTTTTTACTGACTGTATAGAGCTTCTCCATCTTTGGCTGCAGAGCACATAGTCAATCTGATTTCTGTGTTGACTGTCTGGTGATGTCCATGTGTAGAGCCGTCTCTTGGGTTGTTGGAAAAGAGTGTTTGCTATGACCATCGTATTCTCTTGACAAAATTCTATCAGCCTGTGCCCTGCTTCATATTGTACTCCAAGGCCAAACTTGCCTGTTATTCCATTTATCTTTTGGCTTCCTACTTTAGCATTCCAATCCCCCATGATGATAAGGACATCATTTTTTGGTGTTGATTCTATAAGGTGCTGTAGGGCTTCATAGAACCGGTCAATTTCATCCTCTTCAGCACCAGTGGTTGGGGCATAGACTTGGACTACTGTGATATTGAATGGTTTGCCTTGGATTCGCACTGAGATCATTCTGTCATTTTGGGGATTGTATCCCAGTATTGCTTTTCCTAGTCTTTTATTGACTATGAAGGCTACTCCATTTCTTCTGAGGGATTCTTGCCCACAGTAGTATACCTGATGGTGCTCTGAATTAAATTCACCCATTCCTGTCCATTTTAGTTCGCTGATTCCTAAGATGTCGATGTTCAGTCTTGTCATCTCTTGTTTGACCACGTCCAGTTTGCCTTGATTCATGGATCTTACATTCCAGGTTCCTATGGAGAAAAGATCTTTACAGCATCGGACTTTCCTTTCACCACCAGATGCATCCACAGCTGAGCGTCCTTTCAGCTTTGGCCCAGTTGCTTCACTCTTTCTGGCGCTACTAGTACTAGCCCTCTGCTCTTCCCCAGTAGCATATTGGACAACTTAAGTAGCCATAGTTGGGCCTTGAATCTTGTTAGGTTTAAGTATATAATTATGTGATGTAAGACAAAGCTGCTAGGCAGTCAGTTCCTCTCCTCTTAGGAAGACAAATCAAGAGAGCTGAACATATCAGCATAACTGCAGAACATGCTCCCATACTGTGATAGGACTATATGCAGCCACCTATAGCCTAAGGTAAGACTGGGACCCACCATTACTTGAGCTGCAAAAGTATTTAATACTTCCTAATTTCTTGATAATTCCCAGAATAAGATCCTACAAAGCTGAGAAGCTACATGAGAATGTATTCATCATTTTCTGGATTGCTTCCACAGCTAAAGGTTGAAGAAAGAGAAAAAAGAAATCATTTGTGTTAGATAGATTATAGTTGTCCATGGAGGCTCTATCAAAGATTGTCAAATTTTTCTTTCTCCTCCCCGCTTTCACCCTGATTAAATGCCATGTTAAGGGATAAACTTGACACATTCAGTATTTTAAAAGATAAAGCACACAGGCTTCACTGACCAGCAGTGAGCCAACATTTCTGTAATGCCTTTGTCTCAGGCAGATGAAAAACAAATTACTCTTGGGGGCAGCATAGCAAGAAAGCAATAGGATAGCTGAGATTGCCTCCCCCTTCCCCCTCTCCACCAAATCATGCAGAGAAAAAAAAATGAGACAAAACTTTTGCTTTTAGGGAACTAAAATAGCCCTCAAAGCATAAAAATTAATTTGGAGCTTCCCCCTGATGTAACATGCTAGAGAAATCATGTTGCAGGCAACTGCCTAGGTGATAACAACAGTTTTTCTTTGAAAACAGATATAGACATTGCTTACCAATGCCTCCCTCCTAGGGCTGAGGGAAAAAAAACAACCAGCCCAAAATCACCCAGCTGGCCCTCATGGCCAAATCAGGATTTGAACTCACAGTTCTCCAGCTTTGTAGCCTGTGGCCATAACCATGAAACCAAATTGGTTCTCTAGAAAGGTTTCCCTTCCCCTCCTTGGCTCCAAGGAAAAGGAAAACAAATTGAGCACACACATTATACAGCAATTAACCATCTCTTTTGTAGTAGCAAAGAGTTCCAAAAACACATGCTGTAAAAAATTTCATAGGATTGTTCCTTTGACAAGAATGCCCTCAAATGCATTATTAAGGATAAATCCAGACTAAAATGCAAAGGAAAATCACTGATGTTTGACACACACACACAAACAGAATATCAGAGTTGGATGGGACCTTAAAGGTCTTCCTGTCCAACTCCCTACTGAAAAATGGTTGTCCAATTTTCTCTCAAAAATCTCCAATAATGAAGCACACACAGCTTCTGGAGACAATCATCCCATCGATTAACTATTCTCACAGTCAGGATATTTTCCTTAGTTCTAGGTTGGTCCTCTCCCAGACTTAATCTCCAGCTATTGCTTATTCTGTCTTTTAGTGTTTTTTTTAATAAGTTGACCATTTCTTTTGTGGCAGCCCAATAGATATTGGACAATGGCTAGTACATTTATTAACATACCCAATTCCTGCAGACCAGAGCAAGCAAAAAGAAACTGCGCTGTTTTTTTTTTATTATTGTGAGAGAAAGCTGAGATCGGATGCCACAGTGCCAACACATTCCAGATAGAAAAGGTTGGGGGGGGCTTCCGGTTCCGGATCGCCACAGACGCAGTCGCATGGAGAGCCTCGTCTCTCCATCGGCTGTTTTTCCCTCCGCCGGTAGACCCTTAATCGGGTCGAAAAGTCGCCCTGGAGGGGCGACCACCGTTGAGGAGGCCCTCGTCGACGGGGGAAGGGCGGCAGCTCCTTCCTCGGTCCGAGCCAGCTCCTTAGGGCCGTCGGAGAAAAGATCGCCCAGTAAAATGGACGATCATTTCGCAGCGCCAGCCGAAAGCCAGAAGAACAGCTAAGCACAAAGAACCCCCATGGAGAATCTGGGTGAGACCTTTCCTTCCCCCTCTTTCCCTAATTACTCTCCTGTAAAAAGCTTTTGAATTTGAATTACTTCCCTGCTGTGAGAGAGCAGCGTTTTGACACTGTGGGAAAACCAGCTTTGGGAACTGAAAAAAATAAAACAGCTAATTTTTTATTGACTATTCAACTCTTGGAATACTGAGGGACCCTGAAAATATTTCTACTTTTGATCATTACTATTATAACTACGCTATTTACTATCCTGGAGAGGACTTTCTTTTTTTATTTGTTTAATGTGAAAAACAAAAAATCTATTAACTTGGAAAGAAAGACTTTATAGCCTACTGAGGACATCTTGTGACGAAAAGTGTTACTGCAACTTTATTTTTTTTTTGCTGGAGGATGGCTTTGACCTTCAAAGGATGATAAGGGTAAAGATAACTTGAAACAGCTGGGTGGTGATTTTGTTTACTAGGAATTGGAGGTGAATATTTGTTGACTTTTACTAAATATAGCCTTCACTAAAAGATTAAAAGATCCTTTCACCACTGAGATGGAGGAATCTTGCCCACAGCTTGATTATGAGCTTATACTGAAAAAAATCTTGGAAGCTACGGAGTACACGAAATCTTACTCTCAAATTTTGATGGATCAAGTTATAGGCCGAAGAACAGTGGAGAGGGAGCAGAGTGGCTCCAAAGAGGCCTTTGAGCAACATATACAACCTAAAGAGAAACCATACTTACAACACAAACATGAACTTATACCGGGAGAAATTGTGGAAACCATTGAACAAATCAACTTTACACAACCCCATATACAATTTATGGAGAAGCCTGATGATCAAAGAATAACTTTAACTGAGATGCCTGAATTGTCAAAACCAATAGAGGCTGACACCCAGATACAAGTTACTGAAAATTGTGATAACGTGGATAATCAACTAGTAATTACAACATGGAATAAAACTGCCTACACCATTCAAAGGCCACTAGAAGAAAGGGAAGAGAACTTTGACCAATCTGAAGTGCTGAGAAATACCTTTTTTCAAATATTGGGATTTGTAGGAACCTTACTATGGAAACCGGTGTGGCACAGAAAGAAACCTAGAGTTAGATTTAAAAATGTGTTTTAAAATTTCACTCAATGGGTTAAAAAGGCTTTAGAGATTTTGACTGATTCAACAACTAATGGAGTACGTGAATTCTGTAAGAGGATATCCTTTGTAATAATATTTTGTTTCAGATATGATAACTATCTGAAGGGGTAAACTTTACCTATTGGGTTAAAAAGACTTTTTATAGATATAGATTGATTGATAGAATATATATTTAAAACAGATAGAAATGTATCTTTTGGACTGATATTTTTATTTCAAATAAGATAATTATTTTGCAATGGAAGGAGAATAAGAGGGATTGGTGACAAGAGAAGAAATGGTATTAATGAATAAAATATAAGAATGTTATTGTGGGAATAATATATTCATTTCAGATATAATTATTATGTTAGGGAAAAGGGAAATGAGGGATACCCGAAGTGTTAATAATATGTTTATTTAAGGCTAATTGGAATATGGTAACTGTAAATTAGTAAAGCCTAAAAACAGGATTTGGATCTTTACAACTGAAACGTGATTGATGTTTGATAGGATTGCTTGAATTCTATTTAGAAATGTATTAATTTGAATATGTAATATTATATGAGGGAAATAGAGAGGGAACTTATAATGAATTAATTTGAGCTATATATTTATGATTTTTCTTTTGGATGTTTGATGTACCCATCTCCACGTTGCTTCCTAAGCACCTTGATGTAACTTTCCCACCCCTATAAAAATCCAATAATATATATATATATAT